>JAJEKB010020821.1:432058-480368 GCA_022393335.1 Macrotrachela quadricornifera | reverse complement strand
TTCGAAAACTGTTTGATTTGAATAAGTATATAAAATATAATCGAATGGTATGTTTATGAGATAAGATCACACATCATATGATCAATATTCGATTCAAAAACTATTTGATTTGAATAATAATATCAAGTATAATTGAATAAAATCGTCCTCAGATGAATTCTCAAATCAGTTGATCAGCATTCGACTGAAAATACATTCGATGTCGAAAAGTAACGTCGAATATAATCGAATGAAATCATTTTGAAATGAGTTCTCAAATTGGTTGGTCAACATTCGATTCAAAAACTTTTTGATTTGAATAAGTATATAAAATATACTCGAATGAAATTATCCTGAAATTAGTTCTCTAATCTGATGATCAACGTTTAGCTGAGAAAGTCTTTGATGTTGATCAAGAATATAGAATCTTAGGGAATAGGTTTTTTATATGATATGTTCATGTATCACTGGAAGAAATCATAAGTGAAGTGCAATCGGAATTGAAATCGCAATTATGGTTTAGAGGAATGTTTTTATGAGTGAGTAGTTCAGATATCATTGTAGCATGAGTTAATTAACATCTTATTGTTATTTTATTTTATTGTTTTACATAATTTGAAATATTATTTCGTATGCTTATTCAAACGATACTTGATTTTCTCGACATGCAGATATATCTTCTTAGTTTATGCGATCGTAAAAACCCTGAATTATGTTTGCGATGGTTGGATAGAAGAAATATCTGATTGGAAGTTCTTAGCTGGCTAACGTTTGCTAATTTATGTGATTAAATGGAATCTGAACAAATCTTCGGTAGTTATTGTTCATTCGGCCCGTGATAGTTTTTACTAGAGGACACCCGTGCATACTGCACCACCGCTTTCACTATGTGAATAAAATTTTTTCTAACAGCGAGACAATTCTTAAAGACACTATTACAATTCTATCCATGTTCTCAAACAAAGGTTATTGCATAATATTCAATTTTTTGAAACGTAACAAATATACAAAGTTTCTTTGAAAACAATCATACGCTCCTTTGATGAATCTATGGTCTTTTTTTTTTAAAATTGAATTCTAAATTTAAAAAAACCACAGCAACGCCTTCCGAATCCGACGTTTCGCGCCTGTTACTACGCAGTCTTACTTAAAACTCTTAGTCCCGCCTTAGACCCTTGGCACAAACCTTGATCCCGCCTTAGTCCCCCAGCACAAAACATAGTCCCGCCTTAGTCCCCTGCACAGACGGGGCTAAAACCTAAAGTCTCCCAACCCACAAGCTCACCCTGACCCTCACACCCTCACCCTCACCCTCACACCCTCACCCTCACACCCTCAGTGATGTTATAATCCCATTACACTCTGTATTCTCTCACAAACATACTATTTCCCATGGTCTCCTACTAGTGTAACCATCTGGTTACCTCAAGATGAACTATATCCCAAAAGTTGAGGAATATGAGTTGATTTGGTGTAACAAGCTCGATACCCAAAATGGACTATACCCTTAAAGTTGAGGGATGAGTTGATTTGGTGTGACGAGCTCGTTACCCTAAGATGAATTATATCCTTAAAGTTGAGGAATATGAGTTGATTGTCGTTACCCCAAGATGAACTATATCCTCATAGCTGAGTAATGTGAATAAATTTTGTGTTTTACTCTTTAGGTAACGGCAATGCCTCGTAGATTGATTTGCTAATTTTTTGAGAGTTTAAGGAATAGGCGTATATTTTTGAAAAAAATATAGATAGGATTATTGCGATTTATGTTTTTGATAGTTGAGCGCAATATACGTGAGTCACTCCAAAAGTTTTTAGACCCGGCTCTTCTAAAAGGCGTAGTTCAAGTTTAAGTATTTTGTTATAATGCTTAGGCATATTTAGGAATATATGCAAAATTTCAAACTTCTAAGCCTTGTACTTTGCCGTAATCTAACATTTCTTCTACCTGAGTAACATGCCATTTTCTATACGTTACATAATGGATGACTTACGATAAATGACAGAACTTTCAATTTCATATTTTGATCCTTACAAATATTTTATGAAAATAAAAACAAAATATACCAAGAGATGCAGCGTGAAAAGCTCTACAATCTACAATATAAAACTTGTGGTGATTGTCTATTTTTTCTTTCAAAATAAAGAGTATTCTGAGTGACCAACTCTCGATTCTGCGATTCGTAGTTCAGAGAAGTTTCATTTTACTTTCAAGATAACAAAAACACAATTAAAATGAAACTGTTTTTGTAAATTGTAGAGCTTTTCACGCTGCATCTTTCGGCATGTTCTATTTTTTGCAAAGAAAATGTCTTGAGTGATAAAAAGATGAAACACAAAAAAAGAACGTTTTCATTCGTGTAGAATTTTTTCATGCTAGAACATTTCTCTCTTACAATCTTGGTGTTTCTTAATAACGAAAGTTGCATATATAATATAAACTGTTCTTTGTAAATTGTAGAGTTTTTCATGCTGCATCTTGTGATGTGTTTTGTCTTTTTTTAAATAAAACTTATCAGATGATAAATAAAAATAAAAAACACTTTTTTGCAAGTTGAAATTTAGTCGTTCAGAATTTTCTCGATTTTCAAAATAAAAAGTGCAACTTTAAAAGTAGCTGTCTTAAGTAAAATGTAGAGCTTTTCACGCTGCATCTTATGGTATATTTTATTTTCGTTTCACAGAAGATATTAGATAATGCAAAGATGAAAGAAGAATAAAACGAAGTCGCCTTTTATCAAAAAATCTTGTTTTCGCAGCGTCTGAATTTGATTGCTCAAAACTTTGTCGAGTTTTTAACGCAAAAAACTGCAACTGCAAAATTAGTTGTCCATCATAAATTACAGAGCTTTTCACGCTGCATCTTTTAGTGTATTTTGAATTTTAATAAAATATATTTAAGAATTAAAAAATGAAATGCAAAGTTCTCTGATTTATGATGGATCATCCGTTAGCAAGTTACATACACTAAATATAAAAGCAATGATGACCCACAACGAAGTACAAAACCTAGAGGTCTGAAACTTTGCACATAATCCTAAATATGCCTAAGCATTATAACAAAATACTTAAACTTGAACTGCGCCCTTTAGAAGAGCCGGGTCTAAAAACTTTTGGAGTGACCCACGTAAACAGATGATTTGGATCAACTGAATTTTTGATTGATTTTAATCGATTATAAATATCTCGAGTACCGAGTGTGTTCACCACCAGCCACCGTTTCAAGAATGTTAATTTGATCTCGTAGACGGGAAGGTAGAAGTTCTTGTTCAGCTGTTGCTATTCTTTCAGACCATCCTTGTGTATAGAATATGTTTAAAAGTGCTGTACGTCATGCTGGACTAATACTATTATTAATGAATGTATTGGATACTTGTCCACCAGCAACTAAATGTCCAGCAAGTGTTGTTAGATTTTTACTTTGACCTCTGATACGTACGAGTACATTAACAACTTGATCAGGTTGATTACGAACGATTGTCGCAGGAATAAGATGAGAACCCACTATAGCATTCCTACCAAAAAAATTGACTAAAGATTTTCTTTGCACAAAATCATCGTTGAAAGAAAGATGGAAATGGCTGGATATCATTAGGTGTAAATTCTAAATCCATATTATTTTTCGTTAACTGATTAAAAAGTTCAGTAATTGTAGTTAAGTTTTCATTTGGTACAAAAAATCCAATAATAATATTGGTGTCTGTCATATGAAAATAACCAGCACAATTAGCATCAGCTAATGTAGGTAAATTTCGAATAAAATCTTGAATGAAACGTTCATAGCGTGTTTCATTCGGTGCAGAAATGACGTAATAAATACCGATTACAGATGGTGATGAAAATGTACGTAAAACTGCTGTAAGTACAATAGCATAACTTCCACCACGTAATGCCCAGAATAAATCTTTATTTTGACAAGCATTGACTATTTTTCGTTGTCCATCGGCAGTAACAACATCAAATTCAAGCACTTGATTAGCTGCCATACCATTCCAACGTGACAATGGTCCATGACCACCACCTTGTAAATAACCGCCAATCGCACCAATAGTTCTCGCTATTCCATCAATTGCTATCAATCTATGAGATGCTAACCAATTATAGACCTCGCCCCACTGTTGCCTGTATATGTTCGACAGTTGTGGCATTGACCCCTAATCGAGGAACAAATCATTGAGTACACATGATATTGTTGGGTGAACCGGGACAGGAAACATTTTCCCAATTATGATGTAACATGGCTCCAATTTGATCACTACGCCACATAGCACTTATTTTCACCACACATTGCAGCAGATGGTTGAACTGAAACTAATCGTTCACCAATTGATTCATTAAAAATTTGCCAAACCAAAGCATTTGGCCAACAATTTGCATTATTCGACAAACATCGGCAACGTAATTCTTAAAAAAAACAGTTAGAAAATGTAGATCTTATTCAAGTAAAAATCTATCTGTCAAAATAAAATGTTGGCCAAGAATAACGATATTAAAAAAAACAATTGTATACCATCCACACTTGAACATATTTTGTTATATTGTACGAAATTAAGATGCAGACGAAAAATATCAATAAGAGACTGTTTGCGACGTGATTCTAAGAACATCTTCTCTCTGCCTACACTCATACCCTTCAAAACAGAGATTGATAAATAGCAAATTTAGAATGTATAAGCTACTGTAGTATAACGGTAGTATTACGGTTTGTCTAGCCGAAGATCAGGGTTCAATTCCCTGCAGTAGCGAAATATTTTTTTATTTCATCTTTCATAAGATATTTGCCAGAAAATGATACATGAATGACTCACCTTGTATCATAATTGCGTAAGATTAGAATCAGAAAAAAAATTTCTTTTCGTATTTATTTTCACATAGATGTCTTGTTAAACTGGCAATATATTATTTATCCTTCGTTCTTCGAGACATTTCTCTACAAGAGAATGTGGATTTATACAGTTAAATCTAAAACTATTATTAGTGTATATTTTGCATATGCAAATATGAGTTGTTTTTACAAGTATTTGTTTTATGTTCTCTCTTCTTATTCAAATATGCATAAATCGATGAGAAAGAGAAAAGTAAAAAATGCTGTTTTCTTATGAAATATGACTTTGGCAACAATAGAAACAATTGGAAGAACAGAAAAGTAATAACTGAAGTGATATTCTAGAAACCAATACTGATTGAATCAGTTTTTACATTGTGTGTGGATGGCTGTCTGATTCAAACCACTTTCTTTTTCACTCTCGAGTATGGTTTGTATACTTATAATATTTAATCGGTGTTTATTAGTTTAATGCAAAGAGGCAGAAAAATACAAAACAATTTCGGTTTGAAAACAAAGAAATACGATGAGTCTTTTCAGAAAGTCTAATGTGTGAGTTCTAATGCAGATGGACAAAATTCCATAGTAAAACTAAGCATAGCTCGACCAATCCAATGGATACCATCGTGTATTTCTTCAGATTGGCTATTTTTGTAAGATTGAAAAGGTGGAATCAGTTTTGTCCAAGTGTTATACCATCGTACTGGTGCCATCGCTAGTTGTGCCATTGCATGGCTATGAACGTGAGCAAAGGAACTAGCCAAAACATTGTTGACAAATAATGTACCTATAAAAAATAAAATTCAAGATACATCCCTGATGTATTAGATTTACCTGTCGTTGTTAACGGAGCAGCATATCCTATTTTCATTTTATTTGTGATCTTAATGACAAGCGATTTCATTAATGTTCCATTTGCAGAAATTACATAGAGAGAATCACGATTGGTACGGACATATTTCGCTGCCACGTATGTCATTGATTCTTCGTCGGTGGCAATAGGAATCAGATGTGTTCCAGTCAAACTGATAGTATGATTGGATTCAGTTTGAAGGATATAAAAGATAGCTAAACAAAGTCAACACGGACATAGTATAATGATATCGAAAATAATGACATGCCTACCTCCATCTATTGTGTTCTTATCGAGCATCAAAATCATTTCACTATACAACAAATTCGAACCATCATAAGCTAAAATTTTTTCTCCAATATGCAATTGACCAATATTTTGTCGTCGGTCGTCTGCCAGTTTCACCCAGTTGTCGCGAGAAAAACATTTTGGCGCATTTTTGAACAGGCTAACTTGTGCTAAAGAAAAAAGAATACATTCTAACATTTATGTATATAGAATTATGTTTTAGATTACGTACGACAAAAGCCAACACACACCAGAGCTTTTACGCTGCTGGAATTAGTGTTATTAGAACTAATATTTACTGACATAGAACTGCTAAGATAAACTAGACATAGAATTGCCAGAATATTATAGCAGAGAAACATGGTAGCTTGCATTGTAGAGTTCTCTTGACTTCAAAAATATTTAACTTTGATTCCAATGCCAATTCAATGCCTTTTATACGTGAATAACGATTGTTTGTGAAATACCCAGTGAAAAATTTTCATAAAAAAAAACGGTATAGAACGCGTTCCAAAAAAAAAACCAGCTTTTTTTAAGAAAAAAAAACGTTCTAGGAAATCTTGAATGCGTTCCAAAATGGAACGGTAAAGAACGCATTCCACTGCCCTTTGGAACGTTTTTTTTTCTTAAAAAAAGGCGATTCAAATTTTTGGAACGCGTTCTACACCGTTCCAAAATGGAACGATCAAGAACGTATTTCACTGTTTTTTAGAACGTTTTTTTTTCTTAAAAAAAGCCGATTCAAGTTTTTGGAACGCGTTTCACATCGTTCCAAGACGGAACGATCAAGAACACATTTCACTGTTTCTTGGAATGTTTTTTTTTCTTAAAAGAAGCTGATTTTTGTTTTTGGAACGCGTTCTATACCGTTTTTTTATGAAAACTTTTCGCTAGGTAGTTTCAATGCTTTATAAAAATGTTTTCATCAAAGAGGAATCGCTCCAAGGAATACAAAGCGTTGAGGGGAAACTTCTTCTGTTATATTGGAGGTATCGAAACAAAATAAAGCCTAGAATGAGTCGCTCAACTGAGTCTTACTCCACCGTTCACATTCAGCTTATCACTGCTTTGACGTACATGTATGAAAACTCCAGTAAGCTGAGTATAAATCATGAAGAAAGACTCAGGTGAACGATTCATTATAGGCTTCATCTAGTTTCGATAGATCCAACATAAAAGAAGAAGTTTCGTCTGAAAGCTTCCTATTCGTTGCAATGGTTTCTCGGCGAGTTATCTATACAAAAACGATGACAAAACGTAGATTTTAGGTTCTCTGAAAATTGTATCATTTCTGATGTTCGAAGATATGCAGGTAAAGGATAAGAATGAGAGGTGAGAGTACGGTTAATCTGCGGCAAGGCTAAGGGTAAGAGTAAAATAAGGTGACGAACAGATGCGATAAGTATAGAGTAATGTAAGGGTACAGTCAAGTTCGGCGAGAGTGAGCATGGGGGCACAGAAACGGACAAGTGCGACGAATATAGAATAGGATAAGAGTATGGCTAAGCGCGACGAGTGCAGGATAATGTAAAATAAGGCAGCGAACAGGCGTGATGAGTATAGGATAGTGTAACAGTACAGCCATGTGCGAGGGGCGCGAAACTGAGGATAGAGTACGAAAATTTTTACTATGCTGTGAAAATCAGTTATATTCTACCCCTGCCATCCAGCGTATAGAACAATTAAAATGAGAAAAATACAAAATACTGCACGCTTAAAGAACAACCATCTTAATACTGAACTTCCTTTTAGTTACCCAACGGCTTCGAATCCTTGAGTAGTTCTTTCATCTGAAATACCAACAAAATGTTTACTACGAACTCTTTAAGATTTATAGGACAAAAATACGAGTTTGATATAAAAGATACAAAAATGTTTAGAAACGACGAGTATCCTTTAAATTTCAGCACACATACTGAAGTTTAGAACAAATCCTGAAAGACTTCGTATAAAACCTGAATGGTATTGTATCTTTTATATCAAAAATTTTCTCATCCTACAAATCTTGCAAAGGTTTCATAGATAAAATAACATCGGTGTGCGCGAGGCAAAAACTATTTCAGCTTCCGATTTGACTGAAATACTTAAAGAGTGTTTGATATTAAAGTGACTTTCGGAAGTGTAGAACCAGAGTAAGGTAACTATTCATATTGCCAATTGTTGCATTAGCATATAGCTATTGCCATTATTTCCCATTATAATGCACTAATCTGTGTTATAATGGATTATAATGGAAAATAATACCAATAATTGGATGATAATGCAATATTTGACACCATGGCTATTGGACAGGATAGGATAAAGTTAACGGGTTAAGAAAAAAGTTTATTGTGAATAGCTTTGAAATGTTTCTCTAAACTTCTCAGAATTTATTTCACCTACCTTACATTATGCTATACTCTCTATTTCGTTTTCATTTTTATTATCTAACTTACACTAGATATAACTCATTATGTCTAGTCTATTATGGTATTACAAGTGCATAGATAATTTTGAGACCGATAAAAATGGTTAGGGTACAAACTACTCTCAAGAGCTCATATTGGTATTAAATAAAGCACATACTAATATATATTGATTATCGCGGTAAATAATTCTGATTAACTGAAATTGTAAAGTCAGTTTTAGCGACATCAAACGACATATTATTTTTATGTAAATAAAATCATCTACTTCTGCTCAATCTTTGCTGTAATGTAGCGCCACCTACTGCCTGAAATTTACTTATGAAAAAAAACAAAAATACAATTTGAAAGAGTATCTATTTTAAACTATTTCTGATATATTTTTACTTTCTGATTATTTCATGAATATACAAATGTCGCTATTGTCACAAATTCGATATTAATTGGCACTTCTCACCCAGCCTAATTCATTATATTACTATCCGTCTATAAAGAGTACAAAGATAGATTAACATATTATTGTGACGTGTATTTGTACTATATCGGCCGTATAATGTTTGGACGTATACTGCACTATTAATCTTTGTCCACATCTTTTATTCTATTGCCTATATATTATACGGTTACAGAATTTATAACGGTGATAAAATTGTTCTCAACATAAACATATCTATACTTTAATATTACATCTCTTTCTTACCATCTTAAAGCTTTATCTATAGTATCTTTGCTTTCTTTCTTGTTTAAAATTTATTATTTTTTTTGTCGATCACAGATAGAAGATGCCGCGTACTCGTGCAGGAAAATCAACTAAACGAAATTCAAGTTCATTATCTATGACAAACATTGCCTCTCATGGTGAATTAACTGAAACAACACACGTTTTATTACGTGAGTTATCAACTCAAAAACTAGTTATTATTGAACTAAAACTTTTATCCAATGCAACTAAAACAAAACCTTTGGTGATTGGACATAATATTTCGTTTCGTGATGGTACTGAAAAAGGTCAAAAAAAAGGTGAAATTATCGTAGCTGGTAAGCTATTCGTATTAATTTTTTTGCTTTTCTCATTTTTTTCTCTTTTTACTTTGTCAGGTACATACAATGAAGTTTTAATCGAAATGAATAATCGAACAACTACACACGATTTAACTGAAAGTTCAGAGAGTCGCCAGCGACGAAACGATTCACTCGAACAGAATCATATTGATCAAAGTGCATCGGTATCTAACTCATCAATCTTATTGAATCCTGCTAACTCTGCTTTTCCACAATCACCATCACCACTTCAAACGTGTGTAACTGAAACTTCTGCTGTACCTTTACCATCAGATACTTCATCAGCTGCTTCTACAACAGCAGCAATAATTTCAGATTCATTATCAGAAAAATTTGCAACAAATGGAATCAATGGAGTATCTATGCACAATAATATGGTTAAAACAGCTTCATCCATTACTACTCAACGTTCACCATTATTATCATCTGAATCTCAATTATTAGTATCAACAACAGCAAAAAAACCAACTACTCTACGGCCGTTAGTCCCATCAACAGCAATTAAACGAAAGATGGCAAGTGGCGAAGCACTCAAGGAAATCCAACATCTTCAATCACTAGTGAAATTAAAAGATATTGAAATCAATAAATTAGCCGAAGAAAACGAAAAATTAAAGCAAGAAATTGAGAAGACTGCTAAACATTCTATTTGTACGTAACTAAACATATCGCTGCAATACTTATATTCTCTATTCTTCTCTTTTATTATAGTTATTCCAACTAATGATGTAGTTGTACAATGGGTTGATTATTTGTACGAATCAATTCACAAAGATGAACTTCGAAATCAGATAGATCTAGATGCGGCAGCAGAGGAATTAAACATTGATCGAGAATCAATGGATTTATGTTTGGAATTAGGTGGTGGTGATCGAATAAGTACTGCACGTCAACTATTTAAACAATGCACGAACTATGATGAAGATATTCAAAAAGAACATTGTTGGCAAAATACTGATGAAGGTGTAGTTATTAAAATATGTAGTAAGTGTTTGATTATAGCAGATTTATATTATTTGAAAACTCTTTTATTCTAAAACATTTCTGAGTACAGTTTCACTATTTTATTTATCCATATACGACCTATTTTTCGTTACTATTCAGGATTTGTTCACGTATTCTTTGGAGCTAGTCTTAAATATAATGATGACTATGTACGTGAGTCATTATCAAATATGATGAGAAAAGACTCCTGGAGGGTTCGTAATCCAGATAAAGCAAAAACAAAAGTCAAGCGATCGCGTCCAACATTTACTCAAATATTACCAAGACCAACTGATAATATATGTGATGAGAACGATTATGATATTAACTGTGATGATGATGTACATTTTTAATTATTTTTAATTTGTTTTCTCAGCTTCTTTGTCATATGACAGATAAAGTCGTTATATAACATAATAGTCTTTTCATTTTATATTTATCCTTCTTTTAACTACTTTTGTGAAACAGTTGTTCTTCTTTTGCTTTTATGAAATGTACTATTAAACTTGTGCCTTTTTTTGTTAAAACTTTGCTCGTTTTTTCCTTTCTTTACCTGCTAATTATGTGAAAGGTCTTGTATTTTGTTATTTATAACGTTATTTTCTATGAAATATGTCCATTGATATCTCCAAAAAATATTGAAGAAGAAAATCAAAGTTTTTTTTTCTGAGAGTAGTTATTATTCTACATCACACTACATTCTCTTCTTCTTTTTATTTTTTGTATATGTTATAGGATAGCTGGTAGAACATTTTTTTTGTAAACTAGATGTTGATAATATGCTGTATTTATTAAATGTATTCATATACATTTTTCTTTGTGTACTTGATTTGTACATAGTAGTTGCTTTTACATGAAATAAAATAAAACAACTTTCTTGAATAATTACTTTTAAATTAAACTGTTTTCCTTTCTAATAATCATTGAGGTAATCGTGCATCTTGGATTCATTTGATCAATGGTAAATTATAACTCTAAAGGCTTGTTAAAACGAGCTGGCATTACAGAAAAAAAGATAATACGACGTGAATATAATCAAACATATTATAAAAGCACGAAACATCAGCGTCGAAAACTTTATGAAGCTATAAGAAAAGAGTCTGTATCATGCAATTGATTTGAATGGCCCTCATACGATGTTTTTTATATTTTAGATGTCAGTCGAAAACAAGTGACCGTGACGCAACAACAACCAGAGTCTCAAATGATGATGAACTATTTTATGAAACAAAAGATGAATATACAAAGATGAATGAAGAGAATTCCCAAGAAACATATTCTGTCGAACAGATGCATATGGATAATCAAAAAACCGAGAATGATTATAATAAACCAAATATTTTTTGTTGTGAAACTGATGATTCCTCGATGAATGAACCTAATGATGACTTGAGTGATGATGAACATATTGATGGGAATTTCGATAAAATTTTAAATGAAGAGAAACTAAAATTCAAGTATAATGTCATTACTAACGTTTTAACAGAGTACACGATAATTTTTTTGCTTTTTTTTAGACAATACTCCAAAACTGATGTAGCAACATGTTTATGTTTGTTAAAAAAACGTCACAAATGTTCCAATGCTTTGTTAATGGATATCATCTCGTTGCTATATATTATTATACCTAATGCAGAAGAAAAAATTCCAAAATCAATATTCGAAATTAGAAGATTATTAAATATTATAAACAGTAAAAAGCAAACGACACCAGTAACATCATTATCATCTCCATCATCTACCATCACTATATGTCAAGTATGCGAGGCAATTTCTCAATCAACTGATAAATGTTCAAATATGCAATGTTCTGAACATGTTGGTTATAAATTAAAACCGTACACGTTTACCTATTTCAATTTACGCCGACAAATTGAACAAATTCTGCAGCGTGAAACAAAAATAAATTTCCAAAAGTCTTTATCATCATCAACACCACCACCTTCTTGTGTATTACGAGATACTAAAGATGGACGAATTTATCAAAATTTTTTGTCAAGAGTGGATGTAAATAGTTGTCATTACATCACACTCACATTATCTACCGATGGTGTACAGATCGGTACGTCCACTGAAAAAAGTCTGTGGATTATAACATTAACAATGAACGAAATACAATTATCAGAACGATTTTTACTACACAACGTGATTATTGGTGGTATTAATAGTTGTTTTAAAAAGCCATCACGTCAGGTTATGAGAATAATGATCAAGCCTATTGTAAAAGAACTGAAAGAACTTCAAACCCCAAAATGTTGTTATATCAAATCATTAAATGATGATTTTGAAATGTACTGTACTTATTTGCTTGGATCAACAAATGATAAACCAGCAACAGCTTTATTACAAAATATTGCGGAACCCATTGCTGCATATGGATGTTCGCGATGCGAAATAAAAGGTATAAAGCTATGACTTCTTATTCTTTCAAGATAACAATATTGTTTACTTTCTATAATTCATTTTTAGGCATAACTACATTATCGAATCCTCAAGTCTTAGGAAAAAAATTAACAGTATCAACTACTATCTCAAATCAAAAAAAAAGATGCAAGGAAACACATCGTATTCGTGTTTTCATCACCGAAGAAGATCAACCAAAACCAGAACTTCGTTCAACTGAACGTTATCAAACAATTATGAGACAGCTTCAAAACGAAAAACCAACACCTGGAACAGTTGAAGAACAAGATATGCAGCGAGGTTATTTAGGTCCATGTTTGCTGTCAGACTTGGAATTTTTTGATTATGGACAAAGTTTTTTGTCTGATAGTTTACATACACTTTATGGTGGTGCAATGGTATGACAGCTCATATCTTTTGTCATTTTTATATACGTTTCTAAACTGATTCTTTGTTGTTTATGTAGAAGAAGTTATTGGCACTTTGGTTCGATCGTAAATGGCGAACTAAAGAAAAACCATGGACTATTGAATCAAAAATACCAAATCTTAATGTAATATTAAAATCATTTATTTCTCCATCAACAACTGTCCGTATACCAAGAGATTTACAAATATACAATAAATACAAAGCCAGTGAATATCGTTCAATATTATTGGTTTTCTATCCCATATTTCAAGATTTTTTACCAAAAATTTATTATGATCATTTTAAATTACTTGTTTTTGCAATGCATATTGGTGAAAATCGTAAAATTGAACAGCAAGATTTAAAAATAATGGATTTATTATTAAATCAACATGTACAACAATTTCATATATTATATGGCAAACGTCACTGTGTTAATAATATTCATTCAATTGTCCATTTTTCAGACACAGTCCGTGATTATGGACCATTGCAATGTTATTCAACATTTAATTATGAATCAATACTGGGTAAAGTTACTTTTATTAGTTTCAAATATCCTACGATTACATAACTTGACTATGAAATAGATATTTTTTTTATTTATAAAGGAGCAATTACGTCGACAATTCATGGATGTCGTCAACAAGATAAAGAAATATTTAATAATATGGAAATGTTACGGCAATCATCTTTTGTGGCATTACACAGAAGTCAAGACTCTCTGTTGCACGAATATATGTTAAATTTAATAGGAAAAAAATATCGCGAACCATATTTCTCAGGTGAATTTACAGTAACAAAACATATGCAATTAAAACAGGATGAAAGAAATTATTTAAAAGAAATTTGTTCAACCGAGAATGTTCGAGCATATTATTGCTGCAAATATGAGGGTATGAAATATTCGTCATATCATTGGAAACAATCAAAATGTGATGCGGCTATTGTGTTTGGTAGAAGAAACATTGATAAATTAAAATTTGGAATTATTGATAAATTTATTGTTTGTAGTGGAGTACAACAGCATTTATTCATTCAAGTATTTGAATTAAAAGATGAATATTGTGATTATTTAACTATAGATGGTATCACAGTTAAAAATTTAAATACAGCTATTGGACGAGTAGATTTCGAATCAACAACACAAATATTACCAGCACATATTATTGAAAAAGTATTTTGTTTTCATCGAAAAGAACAGTTTATGTTTATTCGTTTACCAAATGAATCTGAATCTTCTTAATACTCTTATTATTATTTAACATTTCTTTGTTTTCATGTTTGTTGTTATTGTCAAGTTATTATAAATAAAATTTTCTCAATATCAACAGTTGAAATCTTCACCTTAAAAATGAATGCATATAGTAGAAAATTATGAATTACGATGTTCATTTGTCAGTGAAATAATAAAAAGAAAAACAACAAGTTTGTAAATCGACAGAGCACACATAAGCTGTCTAAAATTTTTTCTCAGTATAACGGGATAATTTCGTTACGATTACGGAACGTGAGAGAACGGATTCTATTTTTCTGGGGCTGATTTTTCAATATTTGGGAAGCAGTCATCAATTCGAAGAACGACAAAGAATACGTTCTTTTCCTCTATAGAAATGATTTTAGATTATCTAGAATGTGTTGGTCAGTAGGAAGAATCTGTTCTTATGCGTTCCTCTCGAGAACACCAAAGAACGCGATCTCATTCTAATGGCATCCGATTCTGACCGTTCTAAAAAAGAACAGAAAGAAACCCATTCTGCCAGATGTCGAAACGGATCAGAACGCTTCCTGGTCAGTCGAAGAACGATATTTGGACCGAGAAGAACGTATTCTACAATGACATGGAACGGCAAAGAATGCGGTCCTTTAAACACAGAACGTTTTTTTGCCATTTATGAACGCTTTCACTAAATTATAGAACGCGTTTTTCAGCTGAAAGACACGTTTCCATGTTTTCAGGAATGCGTTTTCTGCCGTTTTTTTTCATGAATATTTTTCACTGGGTAGTATTCTAGCAACCGCGGGCTCTATTGGAAACTACCAAGTAGAACGTGATTTACTATGAGTAATTTTTTGATACAATATACAAGGAACTGATGAAAAACGCTTGATTGCATTTACAAGTGCAATAACAAAGTAAATAACAGGAAGGAAAGAGAGTGATTTTATGATTAATCTTAGTTTTTTCCGACTATGTGAGAAAAATATTTATTTAGAAAACATTCTTTTGATCATCCATTAAACATAATCTCTCATGTAACATTCATGCAAATGAATTTTGTCCCATCCTGAAGTGTGTGTGTGTTTGCATGAACTACGTAAATACGTAAAATAAGCATCTGTAGTTCAATGGTCAGAGTGCTTGATTGCCAGTCAAGAGATTTGGGTTCGACTCCCAACAGATGCATTTATCTTTTTTTTTGACAATTTATGATCATTGCATCAACAGATGATGTAATGCATAAATACAGAACAGAAACAACAAAATCTGATAAAAATGGATTTCGACGAGAAGAGAATTGCTCGTTATACCACACTCTTATTTTCTATTTCTAACGATTAAAAAATGTGAATTTCTTTTCATCAATATTGATGTTACAGAAAACAAACAAAATCAACTATGTTCTTATTTCCTTCGTTCACATTTGATATTTTTGACAACATTATCGATTTTGTTTGTTTGTGATCCTCTTAAAAAGTTAATATGATACGTTTCTGGACATACAAGAAACTGAACATCAACAGTCGATAATCCTCAACCTTATCGATATGATTGAAATGCTTGTTCAAATCGATTTTGTACGAGTGATTCATAAAGTATCCAACCACTATGTTCGTTACAAAAATACCAACTTAGATTATCTGCTGCTTTTTTGCAGTGGTCGACGATCAATCATTCGCTAATATGATGTTTTCTATTTCATTTGTCGATTTCTTTGAAAATCAATATGATAAGTTCGAGGAATCTCAACAACATAACAAAACCGTTCTCTTCTTGTAACTTGAGTACATTGAAAAATGAAATTAATAACCATTTGACTGAATTTAGCTTGATTATCACCAGTGTCATACTTACGAACCATAATAAACAGAATTAATTTCACTCAGTTGTAATGTATTTAACATAACACGGTAGAGGATATGATTTTTCTTTTAATATATTTTTTATACTTAAAATTATATTTGATGTTTAAGTCAAATAAAAACAAAAAAACCGATAGGAGGAAAATCAATTCGCCCCCACAATATTTGTACATTGGGAAGAAAAATAGTGTTTTTTTTTTATTTAGTAGAAAATGTTGATATTAACATGTAGAATACTTTCACACGAAAATGATCACCTTTAACAAATTATTTACTCAATATCATACAAAAATGAAATTCGATTATGATTAAAATAAAATTTTGAAAATTTAATTTTCATTAAAAAGTGTTTGTATCCATTGATTAATATTATTCAATGTATTTTGTGCTTCAGGAAAAAATGAGAAAAGTATTGGATAGATATGCATCATATGCAAACCTTCTTCAAGTGTTACATTCACATTTGCTTTCTTTGCTTTTTGAAATACTCGTCTTGCATCATCATATAATAATTCCGAAGTACCCACAGTGATATACATAGATGGGAAACCTTTGAATGAACCAAATAAAGGACTATAGTGAGGATCATATGAAGATTGAGTGAGATTTAATATTTGTGCAGTAACCCATTGAACATCATCATGAGTAAATAATAAATCAATTTCACGATTACGAATAAAGCTTTCACCGGATGCAGATAAATCCGTCCACGGGGATAAAGCAATGAGTCCACGTGGAGTTTGTTCATGTTGTGCGATTAAAGTTTGAGTTGCAAGAAGAGCAAGACCACCACCAGCAGAATCACCAATAAAAATAATTTGAGATGGTGAAATACCTTGATTAAGTAAAGTACGATAGACAGAAATTGTATCATTAACAGCAGCAGGTACAGGATGTTCAGGACTAAGACGATATTCTACGTGAAGAATTGTTTCGTCAAACATTCGAGATAATTCACATTCAATACCACTATAACCTAGAAATATGTTGAATAAGTTACACATTTTAGATATAGAGAAAAAATTTACTATGAATATCCCCTACAGAGATGGACGGGGCAGCAAAAAAGTCGCACCGCCACCGCCCCGCCCCGCCCCGTCGATAAAGTTTCGCACCGCCACCGTCCCGCCAATTCAGCAATGAAACCATCACCGCCCCGCCCCGCCCCGCCCCGCCTTGTGTAAAGTCCGTTTTCAGAGGTCATTTATTCATAAAGTTTTTAGTAGCTTTTTATAATTACTATCGCACGTTCCAATGAAAACGAGCCAAATTTTACTTTCTATTGTTTTTCGTACGATCTGAAGCATCTGTCCTAAATTTTTTTTACGAAACGATCGGTCACATAATTCTCTACAAGAATATATAAGGACATTTGACATTGAGTAGGGCTATGAAAAAATTCTACGAATAATATTGGAAAGCCTCGACATGCTTAGCTCTTTAAACCTTTTTTTTTAGCAAAAATGAACATTTTTCTTTTCTTTTGTTGATTGGTGCTTTCAGGATATCAAAAGCTAATTAATCGTTATTTTAGTTCTAGAAAAGTTCTGTTTTAAGACTGTGATAAAAAATTTTTCACATTGGAGCATATAACGAAAAATAAGGTTTTCTTTTTCTCAGATTTTATTAGGAAAACTGTATTTTAGGAATACTAGTCTCATATTATTTGAGAAAACTTGCATACAAAGATCATGAATGAATCCTTTTATCTTCTTTTGTCTTATTTTGAAGAGAAAGAAATGGCATCTAGCATTCGGACATCAAAAGTTAAATATGTTGCTTTTTCGATTGAAAAAGCAAAATAAACTAAATTATAGTCAATTTGAACACAATTAAAGAAATTAGTTGGTAATTTATAATACATGTTTGGATGAAACAGATTTCATACTATACTACGAGAAATCTCCATTTAACTGTTGAAGAGAAAAATGTTTACCTTTTTGATTTTTAAGTATATGCATATGAAAAATAGTCCATGGGCTTTTAAGAAGAAATATAAAAAGTTGGGTACGTTGGAGTATCATAGTATTGCATTTGGAATATTTTCATACTTCTATTCGATATCAAATGTCCTTATGTATTTCTGCAGAGAATTTCACGGCGCGTTTTTTGTGAAAAACTTTGGAAAGATACGTCTGAAACCATACGCAGTAAAATACAAAATAAAGTTTGGCTGGTTTTTCTGGCCTACCAGATATTATATTTATTCAGATGAGAAGACATAATTTAAATAAAGGATGATCCAGAAATAATAATACGACAACGAGAAATTTAAGTATCTATGCTTCTGTTTATTTAAACGGGCTCATTTTTGATTGGTAGTAATAGTCTACTTAAATTTTTCTATCCGAATAATATAAGTAAATCCTACTGTTAAATATTTTGGTTGACGTCAAGAAAGCAATATCAATAGTTGTCAAGTAAGAAAAATACATGAAATATTGCGTAGAAGAATTTCAATTGTCATGTGGCAGAATGACTTAAAAAAATTCATGCAAATCTTCTACATACCATATTGAGGTACATATAGAAAATTTACTATGCTAGGTACTGTGAATGCTAGAACTTGTGCATAATAACTAAAATGTGTATCCAAAAGCCTTTGATGATTCAGTTGACAATCAGCAAAACTCGATACTTCATGTCTGAAAAGTCGAAATATTTTAACTGCAACTTTTTAAATTGACTGGTTGAGAAATTTTTCTGTACATTCATATAGCATCATTCAGGAGATTTATTTGAAATTTTTAAAGTTATTCTGTTAAATGAAAACTGAAAATCATCTGCACAATATTTCATATATATTTTTCTTTCTCGATAACTAGCAGAGCTGCTTTCTTGACATCAACTAAAATATTTAACAGTGCAGGATTTATATTTACATTATTTCAATAGAAAAAAAATTTGAACAGAGTTCTACTACCAACCAAAAGCTGAGTTCATTTAAATGAATAGGGGTGGAGATATTTAAATGTCTTATTGTCATGTTATTGTTTATATTCTACTCTATCTATTAAGATAAAGTTTCGAAATATAAAAGCAAAAATTTAAGAAAAAAATCTTAAAAGACTTAATATTATCAAGAGGCGGGGAAACCGCGAAATTTCGCAGCGCACCGCCACCGTCCCGCCCCGCCATGTTTCTGCACCGCCCCGCCGGCGGGGCGGGACGGGGCGGGGCGGGGCGGTGTCACACCGCGACTCGTCCATCTCTGTTATGTACAATGTGTAAACAGAAAGAGAGAAAATAAACCAAGAGACAAGATACATTGATTTGATCAAAATATCATGATATTTATTCGGTAATAATTAATTATCATCAAGAACAGGATATACAAGTGAATAAGAAGTAGAGATTGAGAAAATTGCATCTTGAGGGTTAAAGTGTGAGAATCTTGTTAAGTTTTTATTTATTTAAACCAGTTATACAAATTTTTTTTTAGAGAACAATATTCATCATACAAACAATTTAAAACTAAGATTCAGTTTCGGAGTCTTCATCTTCCATTACATTTGCAGAAGTGTGATCGTATTTAGCATCCATTTTGTGCAAATCTTTCCTGAGAGAACAAATAACATCTTTTGTACTTTCTCCAAGTTCATCAAATTTCTGAATGACATCATATGCTCGTCCTGGTAGCCACATCCATCTTCCATTTGTATTGTATTTTTTTGGATAAATTCGTTTGTTTCCATCTGGTGTGATTTGGTTAACACTTACAATAAGATTAAGTTGTTCCTCAAGACGCAATTGTATCTCACGGATATGATGTTCTAAATGTTCTTTTTGAGCTTCTAATGAACATTTTTCTTTGAATAAAGCTTGTCTATTTTGTTCGACTTCAATGATATCTTTTTCGAGTTTAATTTTAGTATTTTGAATTTGTTCTCGATCATGAGTAACATCATGAAAATCGAAATCTAATTGTTTTTTATCTGTCATTAATTTTAAATGTTTATCTTCAAGATTCTTTTTATCTTTCATAAGTTCTTCAAGAGAAATTCGAAGACGTTGATTTTCATTTATTGATGATTGAATATCATTACTAAGTTTAAAGATTGATTCTTGATTTTTTTCTACGATATGATCAAGTCTTTCTTGTAAAGTTTTATTATTCAATGTAGCTTCTTCAAGTGATCGATTGAGTTTTTCAACTTGTTCATCATATCGTTTACTTTGTAGTTCAATAGTTTCTTGGCTTTTGATTAATTCAGCTTCATGTTCTAGATTTAATTGTTTAATTTTCATTTCTAATTGTTCATTCTTCTCTCGTAAGTCTTTAACTTGCCCACAAATAGTAATTGGATCAAGTAATTGATGTAAAATATACGCATTTTGAAAGGTTGTAGCGATAAATTTTTTCACTTCATCCAAGTTTTGATAACGAACAAATTCAGTTTTACTTATTTCACAACCAATATCCTGATCGTCTATAATACTTTCTCTTGTTTCAGCGTAGATTCGAACGTATGGATTAAAGCGAAGGACTCCATCACGATAAATAAAAAGTACAGGAATAGTCAAATTTGAGCAATATTCATAAATTCGAGGTAATTCTCCAAGAGCACTATCACGAGGATTACTTCCACTAATTAGAAAGATAACACCGTGTATTTCTGAACGTCCATGAAGTGCTCTTTGCCATTCACCTGGATTTTTATAATTAATTCCTAACATATCATTTAATTCAAAACGACGAGAAAATCCATCAACATAGAATGAACCCTTTTGATTCTCTTTAATCAGACAACCACTACGTCCATCACTGGTATCAAAATGTTCTCCACAACTTTCGTTAAGTAATGTCGTTTTTCCGATACCTTCTAATCCGATTAGAATTAGTCTACAAACTTCATTGATACTTCTATTGAAATCGGTGAAGTCTGTATTTTGATTCATTATTATTCTAGATGAAAAAAAAATCTAACACTTTTATTGTCTAAAAAGTAGATTTACAGATGTAAAAATTTAACTCGTCATACCTTAATCGAATAAATTAATACCCGTCAACATTCGTTTTTTTTCTATGTTGCTTACTATTATACGTATGTTTTATATATATATATCCTCTCTTACCATTATTTTCAGTATACGTGTTCTAACGTGAGAAAGAGAACAGATGAAATAAGATGCCTGCAATATTCGTAACCATCAATATAAATTGCTGGTTTACCATTTGTTTTTCGATTCTGAAGATAAAATATTTGTATGCCCTTATAAAACCTTGGATTAAAAAATCTTAAATTACTTGTAATACCATTTGGTAATTGTCTCGCTGCAGATGACTATATTTTGCATATAAAAGAACTACCTAAAGTATTGATTTTGTTATCATTATCATGTTTCATTTGATTATTTCTCTTCTTTTCATCATTGTTTTTAACAGCATATCTTCTAGTCTTGGTTGGAATCCATCACATTTATCACTGAATTCCGGTATTGGCTATAAATTAATATGGCAAGATGAATTTGAAAATGTTGGTCCTGTTAAAGCGATTATTAATGGAAAACCTGCTTATGCACCTAATTCTCAAAATTGGGCTTATGTAGTTGGTTCTAATATTGATGGAGGAATACAAAATTATACAGATTCAATTCAAAATGCATATGTACAAAATGGACAATTGATAATTGTAGCGATGAATGAATCATATACATCAGCAATGCTTCAAAGTAAATATCGTCAAGAATTTATTTATGGACTTTTTTCAGCTAAAATTCGTTTACCATATAGTCAAGGTATGTGGCCAGCTTGGCGATTAATAGGAAATGGTGATCCATATCATCTTAGTTGGCCAACAGTTGGTGAGATTGATATTGTAGAAATGGCTGGAGGTAGTACACATGAAAATTTAACTGATCGATATGCACATGCTACAGTTCATTGGAATAATCAATCAAATACAATGGATCCTATCTATGATAAATTTAAATCAAATGCATGGAAAACACCAGGTGGTTCAATACTTCATGAGCATAGTTTCACCTATTGGGCTGAATGGACACCGACGAATATAAATATTGGTGTTGATGAATTTACATATTTCAAGTTCAATACAACTTATATTCCAGATTCTGTTAATCCAGTGAAAGCTTTTACTGGATATTGGCCATTTTATATGGTTCTCAATTTGGCTATAGGAGGGACATGGGCTGGTCCACCTGATAATACAACTATTTGGCCACAACAAATGGTAGTTGATTGGGTACGAGTGTATGGAAAGAGATCACCACCTCCTCTCAATAAATATTAATGAAATGATTTTTATTGTCGTTAAATAATATTATATAAATAAATGAATGTTGACTATTCGTATACGACAAATAATATATTGTAATAATCTAGTTTGTGAATGACTATTCAGATCAAATTTAAGGGTTAGTAATTCTAATTCACTATTAAAACTCCATAACTAACAGAATATATGAGTATCGATAAAAGTCGTTGCTAGAAATAATTAGATAATAAAATTTGTTATTCTAAAGATTCTATTTAAAAAAAAAAGCTTGATAGTCACAGTATCCTTTATTATAATGCGCAAGAGTGTTTACAAGAAATACAATAATGATTAAAAACGCATAAAATACATCGACGAAATGCAAAACTATTGTATAAGTTCACACATGTGGTTAATAGGTGATTGTAAAAATAAAAAAAAACCTGTAGAAGACACGCTTATTGTCTACTTGACCTATTTCCACGTCGAATCAAATAAACAGTCAAAGTCCTTCTTAATCATAGTTAAATCTAGTATTTTTATGAATCAATTCTTTTTTTTTTACCATGTGACTATAAATTGTTTTTTATAAGCATCAATGTTACATTCTCTTTCTTCACTTAAATTTTATAACATTCGGAAGAACAGAAAAGAATTAAAAAAAAAAACAAGAATCATGCAATGAAATATTGACGTCTTATTTCAATATATATATATTCTTGTATGGCTGCTTCTACTCAAACAAAGAAGAGAAGACTTTCTAATGAATGTTCATCAACATCGTGTACAATAAAAAAATTACATGAAGAAAAGTTATTGGACTTTGATCGATTAGATATTTTATTTAAATATCATATTGTTTGGTACAATGAACAACATAAAAATCCTCTAGATTATTATAAAATTAATTCAAAATTTCGTCGTGGTGTTGTAGATTATTTGGAATGTTTTAGTAATATAGACGAATGTAAAAATTATATTCAATCACAAGCAAATAATTGGCGATATTTTATTATAATTATTTCTGTGTTTAATTCAATATTTACAAAGATTGATGATATATTAAATACTTTCGAATGTGTACATTCAATTTATATTCATGAAGAAGAAAGTAATGATCATTTATCCTTCGAAAAATACATGAATAATATCAAGAGACAAGTAAAGATAATATGTTTTTAAAAGATTAAAATCAAAACAATACATTTTATTTTAGATTAAAGGTATTTTTAATGATCTGACAAAATTATTTTCAGAAGTTTCAAAAGAAACACTTATTATGAATCGTGAAAATTTCGTATGTAAATCAAGTGTAAATTCAACCTCTTTATCCAATAGTATTGAACGTACTGCATGTGTTAAATATTGTTCAAGTAATGATTATTTCTATAATTTTCTTGATTTATTAACAGAAACTGATGCAAATAAAAATGGAAAACAAGTTTTTGTTGAAGAATGTCGTCATCGTTTGTTTATGAATAAACAATCAATACTTCGTATAGTTGATGAATTTGATCGAACTTATGTACCTGAACGAGCTGTATATTGGTATACACGTAATGGTTTTCTATATACTCTGCTTAATCAAGCTTTGCGACAACAGGATATTGAAGCATTATTACTTATGCATTTTTTTATTCGAGATTTAGATTTACAATTACTTTCTGCATGTGAATGTGTTGAAGATTTTGATTGGAAAAATCAAATGAATCTTTATCGTGGTCAACGAATGTCGATAGATGAAATTGAAGATTTAAAATTGAGTTATCAACAAGGTTTTTTTCAAAGTTTTCTTTCAACAACAATAAATATTAATGTAGCTCAAATGTTCTCTGGACAAGGTGCAATTACAAAAGATAATCCTGTTCAACCAGTTCTTTTTCATTTTGATTGTTCAACGTTAAAACTTTCTCGAGGTGTTGCTAATATTCAACATCTTAGTGATAATGATGCTGAAGAAGAAGTTCTATTTTCTCCTTTATACAGTTTTTCAGTACGACATATTGATTATGATGAAGATGAACATGTCTGGAAAGTCATGTGTACTATAGATGGTGATGAAACTAATTTGCCATTATTGTTACATCAACGTTTAATTAAACTTGATCTTGTTGTACGAATACTGATATCTACCATTTCTTCAAATGATAATTCAAATGAAGAAATATGCCAAATATTTACTAATGGTATGATCAGTCTTCTTGACGAACTTGTTATTCCCGATGGAAATATTATAACCTTGGATGAAAATGCTCAAATTCAAAAGAATACAAAACATGCAGTTACTGCATTGTTTCTTCTTAAAGGACTTAAATCTTTTAATAAAAATTCACTTGTCCATCAACCAATTATTTCTAATGATGCATTTGCTGCACTTTGGGATTGTTTAGCGACGATGTGTAAAGAAAAAGGTGAATTTCAACGAGCTTTGGATTACTTTCAACAAGCACAAACGTATCATATTGAGAATATGCCAACAATTCTTGCACGAAAAGTAAATGAAAAATTATAAGACAGGAAAAAAAACTCATTTTAAATATATTTCTCTAGATAAATATGGCTCAAATATATAGAATGATGGGACAATATGAACAGACATGGTCTATATATCAAGAACTATTAAATGAATGTTTTGAATATCCAGATAAAGATAACTTTGATATTTTCAATGACATTGCTACTGATATGCCATATGTTGAGTCAGAACGTGCAATGGAAATCTGGTATCCAAATGTATTGGGTTATCTAGAATATATTTATGTGCAATGTCAAAAAACAGATGGCAATAAATCATTGTTTACGAATGTACTTATGCAGAGATATCGTAATCTTGGACAAGCTTATTGGTATCTTGTTCATAATAAAGAACAGACACTTTTTTGTTACAATCGTTGGAAAGAATTTATGGATGAAAATGATGATTCATTGGGTGAATTTTATATGTATTTAGCACATGTTTATTTCATTGATGATCCAATACGAGCTAAAAGTTTGTATGAACAAGCTATTGTTGAATTATCAATTTCTGAAGAAACATGGTCTGTTGATCTTGCTATTTGTTATGGCCGTTTAGGTTATTTACAGAAAAGAAAACGTTTCTTTATTCGATGTTTTTATTTATTAACTTACGTTGCAGATTTAGCAATTATACGACGAAATCATCTAGAGGAAGTAGGTGAATGTTATCTGTATTTAGCGAAAAATTATGCAGAACAAAATTCAATGAATGAAAAAACAATGGCTAAGCAATATTGTGAACAAGCGTTAAATTTATTTCTGAATGTTAAACCTCCTACTACTAATTTTCGAGAGATGAAAGAATGTATAGAACTTCTCAACACTCTCAAAGAAAACAATAGTAAAAAAACTATTTTATTTACATATCGTTATTTCAATTTTCGATTTTTTTCGTTTCTTTTCTTTAGAAGCAACAGAAAATCTCGAAACAATTAACGAAAATGGTTTATTACAAAAGACGTATGATGAAACGCCAATTACTGAACAACAGCTAAAACAGATGCTCGAACAAACTTTACGCAATCTGAGTGGTCAAATTATTCAGTCACAATTAATTATTGATGAAGAAATTGACGATGAAGATTTTAAATTGATTGATGAAAATGTAAATGAATAAAGATTTTGTATACACTTTACAATCATATTTTGCTTTTTATTACAAATATTAAATATTAACCCTTTGTTGGCGGGCGTGATATAAACCATGAATGTTTTGTTCGATTATATTAAATCAAAGAGATTCTATTCAAGGATTAGGGATAGAATAAATGTTGAAATAGATTTGGATTTAGATTCAAATTTGAACTTGTAGTTTAGATTTTGAGAGTTAAGTTTTGATTTGTACAAATCTCACAAATGGCAATGTCAATTGATGCTCAACAAAATCAAAAAAACAGAATTTTTACCATTTATGGTAGTATTTTACTCATTTTCGTTCGTTTATGAGTAAAGATAAGATAGTTATTTTGAAACTAAACGAGAGCATTCAATTATATCAATATTAATGTCAACAAACTTTTTCCTGACGATCAACAAAAATAGTTTCTTATGAAGCAAAATGTTATCATACGAAACTTGTTTGTTCTTGACGAAAACACACAACTAGATCAAGCATGTATATAAACAAAGATCGAATGTACGTGAAAGGATGAAACGACACTTATGTATTTATACATGTACACAAGAGATGGCACAGTGATCGAACAAAACATATACGTATGTACTGACACCTTGCAAGTTAGTAACACAACAATTGAAGAAACATTAAAAAGTCACTGATTCACAGAAGTCAATGTAGACGTATTGATACATAAAATCCAAAGAACTGGATAAGAAATATGATGAGGAAAAGGATTTTAGAAAACTCAAGCTGAAAACATTCTAAGCATAAAAAAACCAACGAAATAAAGAGAATGTAACGAATACAAGAAGTGTGACAAGCTCAGATAGTTGAAAGAAAACTGATATCAGAGTTGCCAGATCAAAAACTTACAAAATCATAAAAAACTGGAAAAATAAAATGATCTTTTATTCTTCTTGATGGATTTATACTGAATTTGCAAAGGTATTTTATAGTATGTATTATTATATCTCATCGAGGAAAGTACTGAATCTGATTTATCACGATGTAAAAAAAAAAGTATGACTCTGTATGTTAGTTCTTTCTATGAATACCCAGAAATCGTACGCTGTCTCTTGGAAAATAGAACTACCTATTGGGTATAAAATGTTTTCAACATCATAGCAGAGAAAGAAGTTTATGATGATAGAATAACAAGAGTCTTTGCTGAACAATACTATATTCACCGTCAGACGTTATCGCATTGTGTCAATAGAAAAAGTCATCTAGGTCTTGTTAAGTGGCTTGTTGATGAACATGCATGAATTTGGATATTGTTAGTAAAAATCTCAATTCATCTTTATAATGCAACAAATTGTTGAAGAGTCAAAAAATAGTCGAGAAATCTTGATTCGCTTTCTCTGAAGCGCACGAATACACGATAACAATCATAAGTCAGATTGATGAACTTATCTTAATAGAATAAGTCGACTCATTCTATTACGATAAGTCGACCAATAAAACTTGTCGACAATTCACTATTACGATTTAAAGAATGTTCTGGTGAATGAAATTCATCATCTTCAGAGGCTTCTATTGTCGTAGAGAATAGAGTCTTACAAGCCAGCCCAACCTGCGAATGAGTTCGGGTTCAACACTGTTCGATCGAACTTGGATTGAAATTCATCTAGTCTGTTCGAATCAGATGCAGACGCAGATTCGAAAAAAAATTGGGCTACATTTTTTCAAAAGATATGCTTTTGTCTTCCATTTTTCTTCTCTTGTACATACAAAGTACAACTAATAATAAATCTTCAATCAATGAATGTGTGTAATGTCAAAAATGAAACTAATTTTTATTATTGAAAACATTAAAAAAAATATTTTCATTTAAAAATTCTTATGATGATCATATGATATTCAATGTATTATCTGATTATGTCTGTTTAATTCAATCGAAACTGCAAATTTTCGTTTTTTTTTAATTAAATTAATTAAAAAATGTGAACATTTATTGCTTGCTGATATATTAGCCTTATAAATATTTTTGCGTAAGCATAAATATATACGTACGAAATTTCTTTGTTTGTTCATAAACAATAAATGCTTCTTTCTCCGCCTAATCATATTATTATTGTTGGATACTTGCGCAGTTTAATCACAGTCATGTTCTCATTCCAGTTAAGTGATTATGTATATCAATTAGTGTGACGTTGTAATTAAACTGGAGAAGAATCTGCTATTGCTGTTTAATGTAAAGATAATAAGTTTCAAAGAAAACATTCGAATAGATCTTCTAACTAGAAGTTATAGTGTTTGGAGAAACAACAATCGAATGCTAACTAATGAAATACTTCTAACTGTATTAAAGTCAGAGATAATAAAATCAATAATTATGTACAAGATTTACGGTAGAAGAAGTTGCTTGCTTAGGAAGCAACAGAATGCAGGTTCAGATACGCTTAAAAAACCATGTATCTTCATATACAGGTTCGAAAAGCTGAACTCGCCTAGAACTAGAGATGTAAGCCTTCGCCTTGAGGAACGGTAACAGCTCAGTCGCTCAACTTACACCCCTACACAGGACTACATTAGAGAAATGCATATACGTACTTTATTGAAAAAAGAACAATTCTATTCTATATAGTAAAAACGTGGAAAAGTCTCATTGGTGAAGATGACGTTACATTTTTCGTTATTTTATACATCATCATAATATGCGAATCGTGTATGTTTTTCCCCTGGTTTATTGCCAACTTGTTTTGGTGTGCTTGTTGATGAATCGATATTGTTTCTATCATTTGTCAGATGTTCCACACTCGAAGTTTGTCGACATCTTCGCCATAAGCAATAAGCAATAAGTAGAGCGAGAAGTAAAGCACCAAGTACGCCCAATAATATCCACCAAAATGGAAACACGTTTGCTGCAAGAGTTAGATCAATAAATGATATTTATCATTAAATACTTTTTATCTTACAAGAAAATAAAAGTGAACGTAAAAATAGATTTAGAAATCATTGTTCGTGTTTTTAATTATTTCAATAGCAAGATGGAAAAATGAATAGTTTCCTTTTTTTTTGTAAAATTGTGGCGTATCAACTCGTAACGCTAAATTTACAGGAGTGTTGCATTACAAAACCTTGGTTGCTTTTTATCCTACAGGATTTTCCTACAATCAATGTTCCTAATAAGTACAATCTATAGAAAATACGTAGAAAAAAGAAGTTTTTCAGTGAATACATTTTTTTAATATTTAAACTTAAAATATTAAATTCCATCGGTTCACTTCGAAACGATTAATTTTGATTTGAAAATGATTTAAACAATATAAATTCAATTTATAATTTTGAGTTAAAGCAGTAGGAATTAATTTATAAATTATTGAGTATAAAATGCGAATACACAAAAAATAATATTAAGTTTAAATAGAAAAAAATTTTGTTCACTACAATCTTTTTTTTCTATGTAATTTATATAGATTGTTCTTATTAGGAATATTGATTGTAACTATAGTATTAATATAATATTCCCTCTATGGTGTAGATAGTACAAAAGATTTTTACCATGAACTTTATCAAAGAATTTAACCGAGGTTCATAACAGAACATGTACAAAGGGCACTTCAAAAGTTTTTTCGACCATTTCTTCTAAAAGCCTTAGTATGGATTCAAATATTCTGTTAAGATGCTTAGAAGTATTTAAGATTATGTGGAAAAGTTCAGATTTTTAAGTCTTATCCTTTGTTGCTATTCGTCATTTGTTTTATGTCAGTCAGATGTCATCTTTTATAAACTACATAACAGATTTCATTGCATCCTCTGGTATATTTTTTTCAAATAAAACTGATATAGTAACCAAAATATAAAATGCAAAGTTCTGTCATCTATTGCGATTCATCAGTTCGCAAGTCATATGACCCTATCCTAAAATAAATGATGGAGAACAGTAATGAATAATACTTGGAAGTTTAAAAATTTGTTCATAATCCTAAATATATCTAAGCATTATAACAGAATACTTGAACCAAAAGTAAGACTTTTAGAAAAAGGGGCCGAAAAAATTTTTGGAATACCCTTCGTTACTTTTTTTCGCTAAAAGTATGGTGTAAGAATGAATTGTAACAAGGTTTGTATAACTAAACTTTGCATTATATTCATATTCAGATTGAAAGATTAAGATTTTATAAAATAGTTATAGCAAATATTCCTGATTAAAAATATCTATTAAGTTAATAAAATACTAACTATTCGTGACGAATATTACGTATTTAAATTTTATAAATATGTTAATTATCTGTATATACTTATAGACGTCATAATCACTTCTAAACATTTACTCTTTCAATATTATCTATGCGATTGAACAACTATTTCTTGTCGTATATGTTGACTTAAAGTCAAGAAAAAAAAGTTGCGTACTCTTTCTATTTTATTCGGTTTTTTTTTCGTTCAATCTTTTTCATGATATTTTCTAAGAAAATACCTAGATTATTACAAAAGCCCTGTATTTTGACGACTTATTTTTTTTTATCTTATTACGAAGTGATACGTCCAATAAAAAAATAACTTCAAAAGCTGAGTTTAATTAGAAAAGATAATTCTACATACGGCAAGGTGCAATTTCGGTTGCAATCTGTTGAAAATTTTCATTCAAATTTTGTATCGATGAAGAGAAAACATGATCCGGTGATGTAGCAATTGCCTGCAATTCTACGGCGATTGCCTTACCAATACCAACAGCATAAACTTCGATGTTGTTTATTTTTTTCAACTCGATTGCCGCTTTTTTTGTTTGTTCTGGTGCAACCGATTCTCCGTCTGTAACCACGATGATAATATATCGACTGACTTGCTCGGCTTCTTCAATTAGTTTCTTCATTTCAACTAAATTAAGAGAAAAATTGTATTAGATTTTCAGGATTATGAAGTTCATGTTGATCTTTTAAGATACATATAGGTCATTGCAAAAAGATTTGTACAAAAATAGTTCTTTTTTTTAAATTTTCTTCACTATTATAAGCAACTATAGGAGTCATGTTTTGAGTGCTAAATTCTTGACAGACATACTACACAGTATATATAAAAGGGTCATTTCTTTCCTTTTCGATAGCGGATTAAAGGAAAATTTATCGAAAATCTACCACAAATCAGTATCAACATCCACATTTTTTTTCAGATGAAAAAGTCAAAAATGTTCAAATTTTGATTATAAGTTTTTTTTGTTGCGTCCGAAAAAAAGATGTTACTCGTATTTTTGTTGTATAACTGAACATATCGAATATCAAATTATAATGTTGTATAGTACTCGTCATGAGCTATCTACCACACTATAAAACATTTCCAAAAATACTTATATAGAAAATAATATCTCTAGAAGAGGTAGTATAAGTTCTTTTGGAAACATCTGTATATGTGAGACAGGCATTTTTATACGCTGCAAAATTTATCTAAGTGACGAATGTATCTTTTAAAAATGCTTAATTATACTATTCTTAGTTCATTTGAATTTAAAATGAAAGATTTCATTGATATTCACCTAAGGCCAAATCTGTGCTTGTTCCAAGGCCGATCATTGTTAATTGTTTCACATCCTCTGGAGTAACAGACTCATTGAAACGTCGATACACTTGTGCAACGTGGGAAAAATTAATAATACCAAATCGAATTAGTTTTGCTGTTTGAGAATTGTTTTGTAAGATTGAAATAAAATTTGCTGCTATTGTTGTTACATTTGCCCAATCGTTTGCTATACTTCCACTTGAATCAATAATTAATCCCACATTAGTTGGTACAAATTCACCGCATTTCTTAATGGTTCTACTCGATGAATTAGCTTGGGTATTTTGAATAATAATTATAATAAACAAATAAGCACAATCACTCAACATAAGCATTTGGCAAACGAACGTAATTGTGATAAATAAAATTAGATTAATATGCGCGAAATTAATAAAATATTTCTATCTATCTATCTATCAAATATTATGAAATTATTAAATCTTAAAAATAAATTTAGAAATTTGAATGTTGATTGTACATTAGATCAATAATGTATATGTCGGACAACTGAATGATAGTTGAGTGGAATATCGATGAATAATTTTCTACTAACGAAAGTTTGCTTAATCATCGGTATTTTGCATACATTCAAAATATCTTCATTCTACTTAGATCATGAATAATAATAAAATACATTCAATCAACTTTTGACATGCAGATGTTTTTGTCTCAAAAACAGCCTAGTCTATACTTTTGTCTGGTAATTGAAAATGGTTACGCAAAAGCACGATATTAAATGGATCTATTTTGTGATATTAATAAAATGTAAAATTATGTTTGAGAATGAGAAATTCAATATCTTCATAAGTCACCAATGATATTTTCTATCTATTATGTTAACGATAAAAAAGAATCCAGTTCGATTTATAACTGCTACTAAAAGACTTGAAGTCAAATTCAGATGATGAAATTACAGACATCTTGAAACAAATACTTCTTGTTCTTCATTTTAATAAATAGTCAAATTTATGTTATTTCATAATGTCATTGCACATAAATGAGTCAATATTTTCTAGCCAGAAAAACGAAAAAGATGTACAATTAGTTTGTATCACGACAGTTTCATGTAAAAAATGAACAAAGACGCCAGACAAATCACATGAATAAGAGATTTTTAATTGAGAAAAAAAAATTTGTTTGTATGATATGTAGTCAAACTTGGTGCGAAAAAAAGTATAAATTAATCAATCAAATCTAATGGCAATGTTGTTGTATGGCTGGTCTCTTTGTAAATTATCGTATGATCGGCGAAAGTCGAATTAGTTCATAGTATCAACTCTATATCTTGGTGAACTTTATGCTATCAATACTCTTAGTTACCTTGAATGGTTGTACAACACTTGCACTGATATTTTTGCTAGGTCGATTCTCCGTGAATGAATCAACCTTTGAAGAAGTTAATATTCAATGACCTAAAGAGTGTCAACTGGTCAACAGTAGTATTAATAAAAAAATTAATTTGCAAAAAATGATTGATGTTTCTATTGAACAAAGAATAAATTTTTTAGTAGATTGGACTTCTATTGATGATACGACGGTCATGTTGTATCACTATGACCTACTTATGGATAATCGTACACATTTCATTCATTATCGATACATCTCTTAAGAAATCTATGTAAAGACCATCGTATTGCCAGACATGTGTTATCAAATGCTCCGTCAATTGTTGATACTATTCATATTGTCTCGATGTTCGATGAGGAATATATTACATTATTGTTCTAGAATTGATTATGAATCAAAGTTCTAACAATTTCGATCGTTTGCCCAATAAAATTGGCAATTATCTTTTCAGTCTTCAATCAGACTCTTTCATATGTGAAGAAGACGAACAAGAGGAGAAAATTAAGGACTCCACGCCAGCGATTTTCACTCCGAATCAAATCATTCATACTTTGATAGATAATCACAACTAATTTCCTGATTTTTGTTGAAACATTCGTAAATGTGTGAACGTGCAAGGTGCTCCAATACCATTCTTCTATTTATTGTATCTTGCCAAATGTATTTACCATGATCATTCATCACACGGTGAAATCAAGGCGGAAATGGCAGACTCCAGTTCTCTATAGAGAGTTTCATAAGTCTTGAGACACGACTAAATCCGTTTATATGGATACACTAAATAATGTCTAACCATTATGTGTCTACGTCAGTTTATACCACTCGTGACGATCTTTCAAATGATATATGATTGACTAAAACCTTCCTTCATAATAATAAAAATATAGACGTAATAATATAAGAATTAGTTTCTCGAGTTTTTTTTAAAGATTTTGTAATAAAGTGCTGACATATTTACATAGGGAACAAGGTAAGTAAAATTAATAACTAGTTATCTTAATCGTGTATTCGATGCTCATCGTGAGTCACTGGCCACATGTGAAGTCAAGCTTATATACTCTATGTGGTTTGACATGGATAAAAATATATGAACACAAGCTATTAATGAAATATTCAATCATCGAATTCTACTTCAAGAAAGTAATGCAAAATTTGACAATGTATGACCCATCAAAAATGTTTGAGGGAGTATTGATAGAAAAAAATACATGAAGAACAGTTTTTCAAGTTTTCATTACTCAAAAAATAGATTTAACAAAAAATTTGAAAAGTAAACTTGTGATGATTGTAAAAAGATAATTGAGAAAATTCTCAAAAGGCTTAATGAAATGATAAAAAGTGGTGAAGAGCAAATACATGAAAATTAAATAAGATTGTTGTGTAATCAGATTATTTTGTGTATTTAAAATTCAGAGTGTACTTCTTGTTTCAATAAAATATCTTATTTATCAATTTTGAAAAATGCATTTTTATATTATTATAGGGGAAGATGTTATTCAGTTATATATGATTTGAAAGTATGTCACGAGTACTGCAAACTGAAATAGAAACATAATGGATAGATATTGTTTAGTATGTCCAAATAAATAAAACCACGTAGAAAATCCGATTATAATTCATTGTTTTCTGATAATTAGCCTATTATAATGACACTATTTTAATCGGATTTTTCTCACATATAATTCATTATTTAAGATTATTGTAACATTTAATCGAATAAAATCGATTAATCTCAAAACATAATCTTAAATAATGGATTAGATGTGAAAAAGAATGTTTAATCTGTTTCTATATTATCGATTGTAATCTATTATTGCCTTACAATCTAATTTAATCTACACTCACATATACTAATCAGTTATACTTAACATGCAATTTTTTAAAAATGCTATTGCCTTGTGGAGAGATCGAACTAATACCATTAAGCCACTATAATTTATAAGTCCGGTGCAAGAAGCGGCGATACTATCACTAGATTGAACACCCACAAGTATCTTAAAATTGGAATGCCTATATAAATTGTTTACAAATTGAGATTGCATAATTACACGCCTTTTCCAATAAAATCGATATAGTTGATAGTGTTAGATGGTGTCTTCATTTATACATCACCTCTTTCTTTTGATTAGTGTTATAATGTGAGGGATAGATGTAATGTGAGTCGATCATCCATTATCGCGATTTCATTCCGACTAAAAGAGTCGTCAGATAGCTTTGACTGTACAACTATTTACATGATCAAAACTATCCCAAAGAAGTTATACAATGTAGAAATTTCGATGATAGATAGCCATTATGTTAGATGTTATTATTATTATAGGTGTAAGTAAAAATAATCAAGAGGGGTTTTTCATTGAAAATTGTGATAACATGTAAAATAATAAGTATAGTGATTAGAAGGAGAGAACATATTTAGGTATTCAAACCGTTTTGATTATATTTTTTGGTCATAAGTAATTCTTGATAAGATAGAGAAAACCTAAATAAAATGATAAATGATTGTTCCTTGAAGATTAGTAGAACGTGAAATGGTAAAACTTTTCTTAGTCACATGCAGTACTTCCACAATTTTTTTCTGGATCGAAATCTAGAGAAAACATTCCTATCAACTATTTCTTAAGCGAAAGAGGATGAAGAACTCTTTATTTTATTTCTAATACTATTTGTCAACAGAATCGAAGAGAGGAATATATATAATGGGAAGAAAAAGAATAAACAGACATATCGATGATCTAATTAAAAGAAAAGGTCGTAACATATAGGTCGGATGGATTGATGCTGGTTACTTATTTATACCTCACAATTATACTGTATCATTCAGAAGAGTGTGGAGAGAAAAATCGTAACGGTCAACATACGGTACTAGCACATCATGGCTAAGGAACAGGGATGGAAAACTGAATGAGAACTTTCTACTTCAAATAACACAAAAAAAAGATGTAGACTTTATGGCAGATACATCATACAATTGAAAAAAGTTTCACTTTTTCATGTTCTATCGATTTCCAAGAAACAATCATGACTTTATTCTCTTGCTATTGTTAATATCTTGAAAATTAAATAGCTTAGAAGTAAAGATCTGTCATACCTCTTCAAGGTTTACCTATGGTTGAAAGTTAAATCTAAAATGTCTTGAACATCTAAGCATATTCCTTTATTAATTTTATGGTAAATAAAGAATTTAAAATCTTATTTGAGACTTTGGGTCTATACTACGATAAACTCTGATTTCAAACTAGAAGTTTCTGAAAATATAGGACTTCCTTTGAAAAGTGACGAAAATACGAGATCTTTCATCTTTAGATGTTAATGAAACTTTTGATTAAAATAATAGTCCCTTGAGCTTTTGTTCTCGTAAAATTATAGCTAGAATAATGCGCAATTTATAGACGCTAAAACAGAATGATTATTGTACTGATTCATACATAAACAAATATACCATAAAATACCTTTTATCAGACGTCAATAAAACAAAAAAGACATGTTTATGACTCCCAATAAAAATAATAATAATAATAATAAATTTTACTGCTCTCAAAATCATATCTAAACTACGTAGATAACGCACAAATATCTGCCGACTATAAACGTTTTCAAAGGGAATTTATGAGAGTTATCGTTTACAATTTATTGACTATTGTATTCTCTTAAAATGTTTGTCGTATGACTTTTTCACATTGAAGGAGAAAGAAAATGTAGGTCGAATCTGACACCAGTAAATCGATCTTCTAACAAGACTGAGTTACGTTCTCTGATAGACTTTTGCCATTTTTATAGATGCTTTTACAATGGCTGAAAGATAAAATATAATGAATATTTTTTTTACATTTTCTCAAAATGAACCTGAATTAATCCAGTGTGCTCGACATTCAAAAAAGTATGGTGATATTAAAAAACTTCATTTTAGCTGATCCAATATTTAGCATGACTTCATATAAAATTTTCTATTTTTGTTTGTTGGTTAGATTGTTTTCAAAATTATAATTTACCTGTAAGAAATGGTTTTTTTTGTAAAAAGATGAACACTAAATTGGTCCTATTAGAACGTCAGATAGAATATTGTTTTTTTTTTAATAAAGGAAATGTTTTTTCATCAAGTTTTCCAACAAAATCCTTCCATTCCAGAAAGTAAGTTATGTACTACATCATACAAAGATTATTCCCCATTCCAATTCTGATAAACCTCATTTCAAAATTAACAGTTACCAGTCCTGTTTCATTATCACATTGCTCGCTTGTGAGAAAGTATCTTTTAATGAATAAGTATATTTCTATTCGTTTTTATCATTTTCTTATCAGATAGAATGTTTGATCTACACTTTTTTCTTCTTTAAAAGAATGAATAATTCTTCCTTACTACCTTTTTCATATAACTGGAGAAATTAAGTTGACATAACATATTTATATCTGTCTATCCTTGAAAAATATCTATTTGTTATTTTTATTAATATAATTGATGAAGATTTATTCGTATTTAGATATAATAATTATATCATTCGTTATTATTTGAAATTTAGCAAAATTTAATGGAAATTTTGAAGCTTTTAGCGTTATGTAGTGTTGTTTATGGTCATTTTCAACAGCATCATACTCGCGTAAGTTATTATTGACTATAAAGTGAAAATATCTTTAGGAGAAATATTTTAATATTAAAAATATTCATATTTATGATTGAATTTTAACTAGAGTACTGCAGAACAGTCCTGAATTTTGAATAATTCTATTTATCCTGCAGATCTCTACTTTTAATCCGTCTCAAGATACTGATAAGGATTAATATTGAATAAAGTATTTAGATGAATCATAAAATACCTACTAACATTCAAGATAATTATATTGTATGATTTGACATATATTTTAGTCAGAAAAATTTCAATGTTTTCTACATGGTTTAAGCCACAATTGATTTTTTTTTTTTAATTTGAAGCTTTCAATGAGAAAAAATTTTAGTCTAATTCAGTTTTTTAATATCTGATTTCTATGTCAAGAAATATAAACTTTTAAATGTATGCAAGCAAATTTTACAATTCCGATCGATCAAAAAACGCGTGCAGGTGTTACCTTCAATATAAGTTCACTTTTAGCTTTATATCTCTTTTAGTGAGGGGACTTTAAGATTTTCTCGTGGATATTATAAATACGCTACGAATAGACTGTAAATTCACTATGATGTTCGTTTAAAAAAAAGGAGCACTTGGGTATATAACAATAGTCTACTCTTCCAAAATGATCACGGATCATCAGTTATTTATGAAATAAATCTCAATAATTTTATTTTAATAAACTACCCATCCATCCTTCATGTTGAAATGACCATTCGTTTGATGTATCAGACTGAAATTTATCTTAAAACTATCTTTCATCAAGCACTCATTCTTGAGTATTTAAGACCAAATGTACCATCTCAAATTGTACACTTACGAAATTCTCAGAACATTGATCTAATACATTCATTTGTATAAAAATCTTTGATATTATATATATTTTATTATTATTGTTATTAGATTGATTCTTGGGAAAATGTGAATAGAATTTCAAATTCATCAAATATTATTCCAATTCAAGTATTAATTATTGGTGCTGGAATATCAGGATTAGAAGCAGCACGATTATTACAAGAAAATGGAGTAAAAACTTTGATATTAGAAGCACGAAATCGTACAGGTGGAAGAATTTGGTCAATAAAATCTAAAACAGGTCATATGATTGATATGGGTGCAGGTTGGATTCATGGTATACATGGTGGAATTCCAAATGGTCTTTTATCAAATCCACTTTGGGATTTAACACAACAAGCAAAAATTTCTACACGTCCAACAAAACAAGATGATTATCTTACATTTTATCCAATAAATGATAATATATCAAATTTAGAAAATTGGTTTGATGAATATATAGATTTTGTTAGAGAAGAAACAAGAACTTCGTTAACAAATTTATCATTTCAATATTATGCTGAAAAATTTGTAAAAGAAAAAAATTTAACTGAAAAACAACAATATGCTTTTTATAGTTATTTACATTATACGATTGAAAATAATGAAGGTGCTTTATTAAAAAATATTAGTGCAAAAGGTTTTCTTGATATAACTACTGTATATGAAGGTGAAGAAACGATTTTTCATGATACTGGTTTTATGGAACTTACTAATTATTTAACTAAATATGCTGGAAATATTATATTTAATAAATATATTAATAAAATAAATTATACTGATAAATTAATTGAAGTAACAACAATAACTGGAGATATTTATCATGCAGAATTTGTTCTTTTAACAGTTCCATTAGGTGTACTTAAATCAGAACAAATAAAATTTATTCCACAACTTCCACAATGGAAATTAAATGTTATAAATAATATAGGTTATGGAATATTAGAAAAAGTTATTTTAATGTGGAATCAATCATGGTGGAATTCAAATCAATTTTATTTTATAAGAATTTCATCAAAACCAACACAATATGGATATTGGGTTAATGCTAATAAATGGAATGATAAACCAGCTATTATTTGTTTTTTTGCAGGTGAATCATTACCATCATTAACAACTAATCAAGATAAACAGAAATTAATTGACGATATACGAGAAACTTTACAAAATATGTTTCCAAATATAACTGTTCCTCCACCTGTTGAAACTATTATAACTAATTGGTATGAAGATCCATTTTCTTATGGATCATATTCATATATATCGGTAAATCAAAAATATGAAGATCCATCTTATTTAGCTGAACCAATTAAAAATCGTTTGTTATTTGCTGGTGAAGCAACAAGTATAGATTCATATGGATATGCTCATGGAGCTTTACTAAGCGCACGACGTGAAGTTACACGATTACTTTATGTCTATGATTTATTACCGAAACAGAATATAACTAGTAATTCTCAAACTATCCAAATTAATTTATTACTACTATTTATCATCATCAATTTTATTTTTATTCATCTTTGTCTATACTAAAAAGAACCTTTTTTCTCGTTAATTTCATGTAATTATACACATATTTGTGAATTTTAAATTTTCATTAAATTAACTAAACTAAAAAAATGTTTACTCTTTCTTGTATGTTTGATTCAATAATCTATATATCAAACATTCATTGTCTTTTTAAGGCACAACAATTTTTCTAAAAATAGAATTAGTTTATTTATCAAACACTTGTCCTCTACAAAAATCAGAAGATTTTTGCTTTAAATAATCCCTTGAGAGAGCGCCAACAATCTACTCAATATAGGTACTTCAAAAATTTTCAGTAGTTGTACTGAGAATACCTCTCTACAAGGTATCCTAGATTTGTCGCATTCTGTATAACAATTGATTATTCATCGTTTTCTTTTGCATCCACGGATTCATATTAAAATCTCGACAAAACATACGAAATTAAGATATTTTTTCATACTAATTTTTTCTAGATTACTTACTAGTCGAGAAAATGATAATCTCGATCGTAGATTAAGAGAGGACTACCATGAAGTGGTCTGATGGAGATCTGACCATCTAAAGATCGGTTCCATGCTGAAATTTAATCTATTTGAATTTTCAGAATTGGAAAAATAAAATTAAATAAATTCAAAAAAATATCGTCAATTTTTTTGGGAGAAACAAAAATGGAAAAGTGAAAGGTTAGGTTCGATCTAGCGATTTGTGGGACTATTCAGAAAAAATTGTTGCCTCAAATTTCCTAAAATCATATATCCAAACACGCCGTATATTTGAGACTCCCTATTTTCTAACAAATATTTTGATATTTAAATAAATAATACAGGGTGATCCGTAAGTAGATTTACGATAAAAAATCCGAATATCTTCACTCTATTTCAATCAAATAGTCTGACTTTTTTTATTGATGATAGAGGGTTATTCAATACTTTTTTCATCAGAAAATCTAAGTTGCGCTAATACTATAGCTTCAACAAGAAAATGTAGCTTTGGACGAAGTCTAACAAAGGAACCAAGTATTTGTCTCAGAATTTTAATTAGTAGCTTGGATCAGCAGGTACCGGGATCTGTTTTTTTGGGATTTATTCGGATGTTTTAATAAATCCCCATACATCTTAAAATAAATTCCACATAACTCCTATTGAGGGCGAGGGCAAGTGCGGAGATGGGAGGGGAGGAGCAAGAGTGAGGGCGCGCTGAAATACTAATACAGCTATATAGTCTCAATAAATCCTTAGTAAATAAATAAATCCCAATAAATCTCGCAGAAGAAATAAATCCCAAAAGAATAAGCCCCAGTACGCCCTCTTGTATGCTCAATGACTAATTTGATACAGTGACATATACATCTAATATGAGCTTCAGACGTAAGCGCACCAATTAAGTTTGATCCATTATCCGTAGTAAGAATATCGTGAAAATCAGATGGTTTGAGACCATACGATTCTAATGTATTTGAAATAGCTTTCCAAGTATTTTCTTGTTAGGGTCCATGGTTGACCACGACATCTATATATGTCACAGTTGACATGAGAATTTAGTTGAGATTGGAATGCGCGAAATAAGTAAAAAAGAAAAAAAAACAAAAAAATATAAAACAAAACTTTTTTATAAATAAAATATCGTAACTGAAGACATACATGTAGTACATCATACGTTTACTCTAAAAATCAACCATCTCGCCCTCTCACCTGCTCGTGAAACCATCATTAAAAAAGCCGCAAAAGTAAAATAGACAAAAAAAAATAATTTACTGTTGAAAAAAATTAATTAATAATTCAATGTCCCCATGTCCCCATCTAAAAAAAAAACAGCAAAATAGATGAAAGAAAATTTTTTAAATTTTTTAACTAGTAATTCAATGTCCCCATGTCCCCATCTCAGAAAAAATAATAAAATAAATGATAGAAAAATTTAAAATAAAAATTTTAACCAATTATTCGATGTCCCCGTTTCAAAAAAAGTAATAAAATAAATGATAGAAAAATTAAAAACTTTTTCTAACCAATAATTCAATGTCCCCATGTCCCCATTTCAAAAAAACATAATTAAACAAATGATAGAAAAATTTAAAAATTTGTTTAACTAGTAATTCAATGTCCCCATGTCCCCATCTAAAAAAAAAACAATAAAATAGATGAAAGAAAAATTTTAAAAAAATTTTAACCAATTATTCAATGTCCCCATGTCCCCATCTCAGAAAAAAAAGCTTTAAAATATATTTCTAGCTATCCATATATCCAAAATGTTATCATTATTATGTTTTCTACACCCAGCACTATTTTTTTCATATTCTACTCCGTAGAGAACTTACGAAAATATAACAATTATTTTATATATCACCAATTCTTTTTATAAAATATTTGTATACTATAAATTTCAAATACACTATTCCGAACTGAACTAGATTCTAAAATCAACTGCAACATATATATATATATTTATTCTTTTCTTCTTTCGTTCTAACCTTTGTTTTCTTTTGCGTTATATATTGTTGTTATTTATAAAATAAACAGTCTAGTCTAGTTAGTTATGCTCGACTTAAACGAACTCGAACGTCTTTTATTCATTAAGTGCAATTAAGAGCATAACAAGTGGTGACAGCGGTTATAAAAAAAAAAAAAAGAAGAAAATTTTTTCTTCTTTTCATTCAACAGTGATTATAATTATTTACAATTTCTTAAAGAAGGAATCCTTCTTATTGAGAAGTTGATTCTGTCCTACATTTGACGGTAAAAATTAATAACAATTATGACTACTGTTGATTCACCATCAAATTCAAATGAAGATATAAAAAATGAAAAAGCACAAAAGATAAGTACACCAAATGAATTAACACGTCGACATGTTCGTATTTTAGGAGAACAAGAACGAAGTGATACGGATAAATGGTTATGTATATTGAATCAAGTTTATGATGATTTAAATTATTCACCATCACATCGTATAGAATATACAATCAAATTTTTAAATGATGAACAAAAAATATGGTATGAACAGAATAAAGATGAAATTAAAGATGATTGGGCATTATTTCGCGAACGATTAAAGCAAAACTCGTCTCATCGTAAATTAGTTCGAACAATAATTCCATCAATTATTACTTCAACATTAAACAACACCGAAGGGATTACATTAGAAGACCTTATTGATGCAAAATTTGAAAAATATTCAGGTGTTGGTGATGCAAAAATCTGGTTGTTGCAAACCATGGATCAGTTTAAGGCATGTGGTTTGCGACGTGATGATCAATATGAAGCTATACCTTTATTATTAGAAGGGGAAGCTTATTTATGGTATGCTGACAACAATGATACAATTTTCAATTTCGAAACATTTAGCAAGTTACTTCGTCAACAATTCAGATCAACAACATCATCACCAACAAGTTCCATAGGTGGTACGGGCGCATTAGTGACCATAGTACCTGATTATTCATCTACTTCACATTTACAACGAACGGTGGCAGATGAAATTATTAAAAAACCAACATATTTTCGTGGTTCAAAAGATGATGTTCATGATTGGTTAGACAAATTAGAACAACGTTTTATTATGGCTAATTGGAATGATGAACAAAAATTACGATATATCTCAATACATTTACAAGATGATGCATATAGATGGTGGATGCAAACATCAACATCAATTACAACATGGTCATCATTTATTAAAGCTATTACACAAGCTTTTGGATCAACAAAGATACAAGAATTAGCATTTGAACAATTAAAGTGGTATAAACAAACAGTTAATCAATCTATTACACAATATTATGACAAGATTATTGAATTATGCAAAAAAGTCGATCCTGTAATGCCTGATTCTTTGAAATTAAAATATTTAATGGCCGGAATAAAAGAATCGTTGAAAACACATATAGCATTACAAGATCCCAAAACAACCGAAGCTTTTTTGTTATCGGCGAGAAAGATTGAAGATGTATTTTCACTCACCAAAACAAATAATGAATTAGGTGATAATGATATCACCATTATAAATTCAACTGGTTATCAAAATCAACCAAGTGATCAAGCAACTTCTACACGAACAGCAAATAATAAATTTAATCAACAAAATCCTCGATATTCAAATGCATCACAAACTCGTACAACTTCTAATCAAAATAAACCGATTGGAAATAATGCACATTGGCAGAATAAATCTTTTGATTATAGAAAATCAACACAAAGATCAAATGTTTGTTACAATTGTGGTACTCCTGGTCATTATGCTCGGGATTGTACCCGTTCCCATTTTCAATAGGGGAAGCATCGGTCGATGGTGATGCTTCCAAAAATTTACATATCAATCCATCGACATTAAACACATCATTGTTATATCTTAATGTTTCTATAAATAACAAATGTATGAAGGTAATGATAGATACAGGTGCAAATAGAACTTTTATATCAATTAAAGCATTAGATCCATCATATGGTAAGATGTTTGTTAACAAAATACATAAACGTGTAATTTTAGCTGATGGATGTTCATCTATTTCTGTCTATGGTACATTAAATTTATCTATTATTATGGGTGATACATTAACTTATATTAAAGCATTTGTTGTTAAAGAATTATGTGCCGATTGTATATTAGGAATGGATTTTATCAATAAATACAAATTAATTATTGATACAGAAGAAAAAATTGTTTCACTGTATAATAATGATAAACGTACAACATTAAAATTTGATATTAATTCAAATGAAAATACATATCCAGCACGTTTAATTAATAATATTCGAATTCCATCAAAACAGACAAGGTCAATTCCTGTTTCTATTGAATTATCATCAGCTAATGTAACGTTTCGTCCATCGTTTAAATTACAACAACGAACATCTTTATGCATGTTAAATTCTTCATTAAAAGTTCATGATCATACTTCCAATATTTCACTTTATAATCCAACAAATTATTCATATTCATTACCAAAAGGTTTAATATTAGGAACAACTTCTATTCCTACATTATCTTTTAAGAAAAATTCAACCATTGATCATGAATTGGTAAATAAAAATATCAACAATTTGATTCAACATATTGTTCATGTTGATCGACGTGAAAAAATTAAATCTATCCTTTATCAACATTTAAAATTATTTGATACGAGTAAATCTACAATTGCAACAAAAGTAAAACCACATTCAATAAAAACACTTGATCATCCACCACCAACATCTAAACCATATTATACAACACCAAATAAACAAGAAGAAATGTATAAAATAGTACAAGAATTATTACATTTTGGTTTAATTCGACCATCTTATTCGCCATATGCAGCACCTGCGTTACTTGTACCTAAACATGATGGTAATTGGAGAATGGTGGTTGATTATAAAAAATTAAATCACATCACAATTAAAGATAGTCATCCATTACCCAAGATGGAACAAGCAATTCAAACGTTAGGTGATGGTTATAGGTTCTTCTCGAAGCTCGACATGAAAAGTGGCTTTTGGCAGATTCCAATTGAAGAAAATGACCGACATAAAACGGCATTTATTACTCCAGATGGTCTTTACGAATGGAATGTCCTAGCACAAGGTTTAATGAACAGTCCACCATCATTTCAACGTGTTATGGCTGATATATTATCTCCATGTCGTCAATTCACATTGGTTTATATTGATGACATTGTGATTTACTCCTGCTCATTTGAAGAACATCTTAAACATATTCACCAAGTGTTATCAATATTATCGCAACATAATTTCCAACTTAATCCCTCGAAGTGCAGTATCTTTCGTCAAGAAATTGATTATTTATCACATACAATATCGGAACAAGGTGTTAAACCTAATAATGAAAAAATTCAAGCAATTATTAAATTACGGGAACCTTCCACTTTAGCGGAAGCAAACAAGTTCCTGGGTGCCATTTCATGGTACCGTAAATTCATTCCACGATTCGCATCTATAGCTGCACCTATACACAAAGTGACAAATTTAACAAAGGCAAATAGGAAAAATTTTAGCTGGGGAGAACCACAAAAAGAAGCATTTCTACAATTAAAACAATTGTTGGTGACTTCTCCTTTATTCTTGGATTATCCAGATGAAGATCGTCCAGTTATTTTGACAACAGATGCATCAAAAGTTGGTGTTGGAGGGACTTTACAACAATATATCAATGGTGAAATTAAAAATCTTTATTATCACTCTCAAATGACATCATCTACACAAAGAAGATATGATCCAATTGAATTAGAAGCTTTAGCAATATGGATGTGCTTTCAACGTATGCGGCCTTATTTATTAGGAAAATCAATAATTATTTATACAGATCATTGTCCGCTATGCAACATGATGAAATCATCAGTGAAAAATCGAAGAGTGGATCGTATATCGATATTATTACAAGAATTTAACATCGAAAAAATTATCCATATTAAAGGTCAACATAATTGTTTGGCTGATTACTTATCACGCCATCCAATTCCAACAGAAGAAGAAATATTTGATGAAGATTATGGTATTACTAAACGAAGTAGAGGGGAACCGTCCGTTACGAGACGTGATCCTGATGAAACTCCTCCATTAGCAGGAGCGGTGGTAACAAGGTCTAAAACGAAACAACTGCAATTACAACAACATCAAAATTCAACAACAACACCAACAGATAGAATTACAACAACATTACCACCAATAGAAGAAGAAACTAATAGAGCGACGGAAGATTCATCACAAATTAGTGCAAAGAATACATTGGACATAGAACGTTTAAAAATTGAACAAGGAAAAGATTCGAAAATTCAACAAAAAATTACAGACGTTATGAAAAATCCTACAAAAAGTTCTTATGAATTTAAAAATGGTTTATTATATAAGTTAATGAGTATGCAAGAAGGTTGTAGTACAAAGAAAAAATTAATTTATTTACCTTCATCTATGATAAATGATCTCTTACAAGTTTATCATAATAATCCTCTCAGTGGTCATTTTGGAGCTCGACGTACATATTTAAAGGTTAAAAATAAATTTTGGTGGCCAAGTATGAAACAATCTATTATTCAACACATACAATCATGTTTACCTTGTCAACAATACAACATTAATCGATCAAAGAAGCCAGGAAAACTTTATCCAATTCCAATACCAGAAGGACCATTTCAGTTAATTGGCATTGATTATTGTGGGCCGTTCAAGAAAACACCAAATGATAATCAATATGTGTTATGCATTACAGATTATTTCACAAGATGGGTGACAGCAGTTGCTCTACCTGATTGTTCAGCACAGACAACGGCACAAGCACTATTCAAGGAATATATTTGCAGATATGGTGTGCCAAAATCTATTTTATCAGATCAAGGTACACATTTTAAAAATCAGTTAATGGAAGCAATGGCAAAGTTAATTGGTTATAATCATATTTTTTCAAGTGTTTACCATCCACAGACAAATGGAATGGTTGAACGTTTCAATGCGACATTCGTCCCTCAAATTGCAAAACTTCAAGATCGTGAAAATAACAATTGGGATGAATTTTTATTACCAGTAGTATTCGCTTACAACACTGGAATTCATGCAACAACTGGTTATTCACCATTTCAACTCCAGTATGGTCAAGATCCTCGTTTACCAACAGCTGAACTTCCAACATCGTTTACCTTTAACAAACCCCAAGATTATTATGAACAGTTAAAGAAGAACTTATTGATAATAGAACGACAAACACGTGATAATGTTAATAGTCGACAACAACGATACAAAACTCGTTACGATAAACAACGTACAGATCCACATTATGAAATCAATGATTTAGTATTGATTAAAATTAATGGAACAAGAACAAAATTAGATCCAAAATATTCAATTACACCTAGAGTGGTTATAAAAAACCAACATCCAATTTATTGGGTCAAAGATGAAGAATCACAGGTCGAGTCGAGAGTACATGTCAATGATATTCGACCTATATTTATCACCAAAATAAATTAAATTATTAATATTTAAAATTTTGTTAATGATCAATTAATGTTAACATATGTTTAGTAGTGTTATAATGGTTGATATTTGACTATGATTGGCGTATGCGCAACGACTTCCATAGGACAATATCAATTATCAATGGAGGTGAAGAGATTGATATTTTAATTTGTGCACATTAATTATCAATATAACCATCATCTTCACTGGATTAAAATTAACAAATATTGATTATTACAAATACAATTAAAATTTACATTAAGGAAACCTTCTTTTTAGAAGTGTTTCTGTTTTGATTGAATTACATTCCTTTTTTTTCAACTTTATATATCTCATTAATATATTTAATCAATAAGGTTATTATTACTATCGACGATTATATTGACATTAACGTTTACATGATCTTGTCGTCAGATCAAAAAAAAAAAAAA
>JAJEKB010020821.1:356935-392058 GCA_022393335.1 Macrotrachela quadricornifera | reverse complement strand
TTTGTTCTTCTACAACCATTTTTATGATTGAAAATAGATTTCTTTTCCAATAAAACCTTGATATAAATCAAAAACAAATGCTTATTTTTATTTTACTTATTCTCTCTTCCTTATTTGTCCTTGAAAAAAGAATATATTATTTTCAGATTTTTTCATCTTCAATGATTATTATTAATATATATTAAATAATGAATCATAATATCATTCACTTACAAATATATTATTTGTTATTTTAAAAATTCTATTATTTTATTTAAATTTCGATATGTTATTATTATTGACATTCCTATATTCTTATAAATAAATAGATAATAATCCTTCGCCTCTGTTTTTCTGTTTCTATCCATTTATTATTGTTATGTAGAATAAAAATAGATTCATGGTCATAAATGACATCTTTATTGATGGTAATAATTGTATTAGTAAAGATTGAAAATGTCCTTATTTATGAAATATATTAAAATTAATAAATAAAGAAATTATTTTTTCTATTTGAATATAATAAAAATGAAAATTAAAGATAAGTTAGAAAAGCTAATCTTATTCTGTGTTAATTTATTTATGACAATGAAATTCTAATATTATTTTTATTGAATGAAAGTTAGATTGCAATAATTCTGGTTAAAAAAAGAAGAACTTATCTTGTCAGACACAAGCATTAATCTCTAAAAAGAAAGCTCGAGATGGAATCTATTTAAAGGTGCGTTCGAAACAAGAATAGACAATAACACTAATCGATGGGAAATATTGTTTCCCTGTATGCAGAAATGCGTAAATTATATCATAATCACATACGCTAAGGACAAATGAAAAGACACAATATAAGCGTATTATTGATGACTCATTGTCTTTACAAGTACATTTCAATAAAACAGAAATTGTTTAATGAAAAACAAAATAAAAGAAAAAAATATATAAGCATACATCTGTGATACGTTCATCTTACGTATACGTTTCTATTCAATCAAAATCATTTTTCTACAATAATAAGCTTTTAGATTATTATTTTAAATAAAATAAGCTACTGTTATTATTACGAAATATCGTCCTTATCCTTTATTCCATCGAACTCGGAATCGTTATATCTAAATATATAACGAATGGCTGATAAATAATTACACACTTAGTATTTTTAAGATGTCACCTCCACTATTTCCATAATTTAAATAGGCTTTTTTTATATGAAAAAATAAAGCTTGAAATTATCTACAAATTCATATGTAAAGTGTACGAAAATCAAATTTGAAATGAAATTTTTATACACTATACGATAGAGAATTTCAAGATGGTCAAGAATATGTGTGCCTTACATTTTCTTAAAATCCTTTTTCGATCGAAAAATTGAAAAAATTCGGAGTCGAAAACAGATTTCCTTTCTTTTAACATATTTTAAAAAAAGAAGGAATGTATGAAAAGTCGCCAAATTATGTTTTTGACAATTTTCGAATTTTTTCAACTTTTTGGTCGAAAAAAGGTTCAGAAAAACGCAAAGCACATATATTCTTGACCATCTTGAAATTCACTATTGGACGATGTATAAAAATCAAAAAAGATTTTTTTTTACTGGATTTTTGCTTTGCGTTCACCTTAATTAGACCCTAAAACTGCCTTCGATATATTTGAAAAAAGATGAAAAAAATAACAAGTTTAACGTCATAAATAGCCGCGCTTTGCGTCACATTATTCCATTATTTACTTCATCCTATGATAAAAACGAAAAATGCAGCGTAAAGAGCTCTACAATTTTTATAGGACCGATTGTTTTATATTTGCGCCTTTTGTTTTCAAAACGGGTAAATTCTGAGAGATTAAATTTTGACCATGCGAAAGTAGAATAGTTTTTGTATAGAAGATGAATTTGGTTTTTCTTATCTCTTTGTATAATTTATTTTTCTAATAGTATTTCACATAAAAGCAGTTTAATATACTCAGAGTTTTATAAATTATTCATTTATTGATTTATATTGGATTCAATTTATAAAGAAATAATCAATTAAAAATCTACAATTTAGTCATTAAATGATAGATGAGATTATAGCTTGTCAATATAACAATAATTTTAAAGTGAATATACGATATATCTTATAAATTGACATACAAAAACTATATTTTATTCTACATAAATATTTTTCTTTCTCTATTAATTCCATCGTTTATCGGTTGTATATTTTGAAATTAACAAGTAATGCAAGAGTTTCTAAACAAAGTTGTCGCTCTATTTTTCATGAGAAAAAAACCTGTTTTGGAATAATCAACAATAATTGTTCGGAATTATCATTGCAGTAAATGTTTAACTATATGCTCAAATGAAGTCTGCTATTCCTTTCTATTGAGAAATAATAGCATACCTTTAGATAGTCATGAAAAATGTAATTTGTAAAAGCAATTCAAAATAGACGTAATAGAAAAACTCCTCTTTCTACAGTTTTTTGTATATTTAGTTTTCTTTTCGTTCCATCACATTATTTTCATTTTTCTTTCATTGACATTGTCTTGAATTTTCTACGAACCATACAAAAAATATTATAAACTATATTAAATTCTATCGGAAAAAATAAAATATGCTATTGTAGCTGTTTTCAAGTAAGCACTCATTTACCAGGAGAGAAACAATCAAGACTACTGTTTTCTTCTCAAGCAGGGTTAAACCTTTCATTGAAAAAATGTCGCAGAAATAATTTAAAACATATATAGAACAACTCAATATTAGTCGAAAATGACACAAATTGCATGTCAAGATTAATAATGAGAGTAAAAATGCTTTATCAGACATAAAATCTCAAATGGTAAATGATCTCATTAGAAAAAATACATTGAATTATTTATTCAATAAAAATCCTTCCTAATGCATTCGTATAAATTATGATTTCATAAAGGTAGGTTTTGATGTTTTTATGAACATTGATAGAGAAAAAAAATTCTGCATTGAATATAAATAAGATTTTTATAGGACTTCAAGTCAGAAACGGATTTCTATAAGTGTTTCAGATATCTCAAAGATATGTTTGTTTCTCAAAAACAAGATATAAAAGAATTCATTTGAACATATGATTAGAAATCGTTTATAACAGTAATTTTCAATAATTATTTTTGATTATTCCAAAATGATTTTTATTTAACAAAAAAATGAAATGATATTTTCTTAAAAACTTTTTTAACATTTTTTATTTGAAGAAGCCTAATCAAATTCTGTATACGGGTATGATTTTTTTCTTCGCGAGCATTTGCACATGGATTAATAAAGTGAAGCATATATTCAAAGAAAAAAAAAACTATTCACTGATTTGCAAAAGCTATGTAAATACTTATAATAGAAAGAAACTAACGACGTAAAAAGAGGCATAAAATTCGTTTCAAATCACTCGTTCTGTCATTCTCGTATTATGTGGCGTTAACAGAGAAAAAAAAATTTTACTGCAGAATACAAAAAAAGTTCAAATGTAAACAAGGTAGGCATCGACATTGAAAATGAGCAGAAAGTGAAAGAGAAGCGTAAGACCATAAATTTAAAAAAAAATCATCGAACACGTTTTTGATAAGTCAGTGGACAAAAAAGTTGTTCTACTATGTTTGAATAAAGGCTTAAAGGTAATAGAGACATTAAAAGATTCAAACTAATTTGTCATCTCTAATGTTCTGATAAAAAAAATACTTTATTATTACTTCTATAGATCATATACATTCTATAATTTCACAATGCAAACATTATTTTCTCCATTAATCCTGAAATTAATCATTTTAACACTATTTATTCTACTCTTGTGGAGTTCATATTCTTGTTCATGGTCACCTCTTTCATTTGGTAATGATTGTTATCTCTCACTAGCAGAAAGTGATGACTTTATTTGTGAACCAAATACTGTATGGAATGAACGTAAATATGTCTATCAAAATCAGGACAAAGAAAATATGGTCAAACGACAACATCGTATTTTTTTTCATATGAATTGGGAACCTAATTTTCATTGTTCTCATGCTAGTCGTATTGGAAGTATGGGCGATGGTGGAAAATGGGTATGTGATCCTTATCGATTGAAATCTCGTCATGATTGTCTAGTTTATAGTGCAGGATCTAGTGGATCATTTTCATTTGAAGTTGAAATGAAAAAAGCTATGCCTCATTGTGAAATTCATACTTTTGATAAAGATATCTACAAATGTCCGAATAATATTTGCATCTTCCATCAGATTATGTTTGGTAATGGAATTCAACCTAAGAATTCGAAGAATTGGAATATGATTCTTCAAGAATTAAATCATACTAATCGTCGTATCGATATATTTAAAATTGATATTGAAGGTGGTGAATACTCGTTCTTTCCTGAACTTTTTAAGTCGACGAAAAGTTCCCTTCCTCGACAGATTCTCGTTGAAATTCATCCAAGAAGTACGAATTCTATGCATGGACTCTTTGAACTCCTTCGAAATAATGGTTATGTTATTTTTAACAAGGAACCGAATCTTCGAACAAGCAGTCGAGCTTTTGAATATGCTTTCTTAAAACTAAATTCACGTTTTTTTCGTTCACGATAATACTGATCGATAAATGTTCAGAAAAGAGCATTTATTCTTGGAATATTTGTGCAAATGTCACTAAGACTTTATTAATTTGTTGATGTTGTGTGATTTGTGAGTTAACTAACGATAACTTTAACTCTCTTCACTTCTTTTGGTATTTGTGAACATAAAATTAGTTCAAATTGTTAAATTTTTGCTTGAATACATTTCTTCTCAGAAGCTTTATATTTTAGATATTGTATAAAAACTGAAGATTTACTCAGGTTCATGATTAGGACGATCGTAAATGGCTGTAGATTAAAGACTCTAATCGCTGGATCTTTTTCTCAAATCTCAAATCGTAATCGAAATTAATATAATCATTTAATTAAGGGTCAAACATTTTTCAATAATATCTACTATATGAAAGAAGATCGACCTCCTGCCTACTTATCGAATATTCTATTCACATTAGTTCATCGTCATTGTTTGCATTCGCACAAAGAAGAATAACATAAACTCATCTTAATTCATAAAAATCATTCAAATACAACTATATTCACTTTAATTCACAATATCACACATCTTTAAAACTTTCTTAATAGAATAGGTAAGGAAAGCAATCAATACATGCCAAATTTTCTTGTTGATATACATCTCCTGAGTCTGTGTTACTGTTTTAGTTGATTGTACTGAATGTACAATTCGAGCCTATGTCGATACGTTCTGATTTTGCCGGTAATTATCAACAAAAAGAAGGATGAATTTGAATCCTAAGTACTAGTTTTCAGATGGATTACACGAATTAAAGTATTTTAGGATGCATTGTCGAGAAAAACTAATTGCATATACGAAATTTGCATCGCCAGTCACTAGAAAACTGTTAAAGGCATTATAAAATAGTAGTGGTGATATTTGCTCTGTAATTCCAGCTAAAAAAAATAACATTCAATGAAAAATTTATTTTACAAATCTCTCACTCAACTAGCTAGAGTTTTAATCCAAGTCGTCGAATAAATTTAGATAGCCAATACTTGTAAACTCATTTATGAAGCAAGTATTTGAGATGCAAAAGGTTTGTTTGTTCGATGAATCAAACTATCAAAAATATTACTATTCGATGCAGATTTCATTTCTACAATCAACTCAAATGGTAGAATGAATCCAAATGAAAAGAAAAACTTGAATAAAATGGTCACTTCGCGTACGTATTTGACAAATTAATCAATATAATTAATAAAAGTTTTGTTTTAAAACAAATAATTAAGAAAAACGATGAAGTATCAAAAATAAATTTTAAGTCCATTTTTCATACTCATCAGATATCAATCTATAGTATATGAAAAGCAAGGAAATATATCATTTTAAAATTTTTTAAAAAATCAAATTTTAAGCCGTACTATTGAGTGTTTTGATTTTTTTTACGTCGTATTCACATTATTAACCTGAACAATTTTTACTATATCTAATTTAGTTTTCATTTTATTGATTAAATAAACATTTACATCTAATCAACACGTGATCTTTTGTATTTTGGTATGATAACTGCCCGATATTTGCACCGTTCCTTTCAATTAAATTCATCTATTATCATGTTGATCGTTATTCTCTTTCTATCCATTCTACCTTTACTAATCGTTCTACATAAAATTATACTCATATATCTTGTTTATCGATAGTTATTTTATCCGTTCTTCTATACCAATATCGAGACCTATCGCTATCTTTTCTTGTTCTGTTCCAGCTCATCTGTGTGATTTTAATAATTTATCATACTATTACGTTTATCAACAAGATTGTCCTCTGTTTTATAAACCGTTAATATGTTATTTATGCATTATCGATACGGAATCTGATTGTTTCAAATACGAGTTAGGATTAATTCAAATCCATTATATTCCAGATCAACTATCTTCAACAGTGACATTTCTTCAGTTCAATCGTTTATCGCTATGTAGCACATCAGTATTTAAGCAAATTTATTTATTTTTCTAATTATTATTTCAATCTAATAAAAAAGTTTATTTATGCAGTTCTTTGATTCAGGAACTGGAGTAGACCTTGTCTTATGATCTTTCTCCATTTTCTTTAACAACTGAATGTATTAATTTTCACAATGAATTTAAAGATCGATTTAAATGATTTTAGAAAGTACTGAAACAAATGTTTATTTAAGTCATTATCATCTATTAGATATGCATTCCCTTTCTGTCATACATGTTTTATTATCCAGTCTTGTATCATATAAATATTGCTTTTCTTTCCTCTTTCTATTCATCGTCTTGTATAATTATTTTCCTTTCCTGTTCTTTTCTTCACGTATGTTCTTTCTCTCTCTCCTTTTTATCAAAGGTGTTTCTTTTTCCGAGTAATTTTCTCACGAACATCGCGATGCTTAAATTATTCTTTTATTGATTAAATATAATAAATACATAATATAATAGCTGACATTTTGAACGTAAAATTTTCTTTTTATAGACTGAAAAAATTGTTACATAAAGTAAAATAAAATAAACATATATCCTTAATATTTTTCTTTCTCTTTGTTCTTCTCTTCTTGGTTTGGATTCTATTTAATACAATTACGAACAAGACGACCTTTCTTAGTCCATACTAGTATCAAATGGCATTTAAAGAAAGAAAAGAACATTGAAAAATTATTATTAGCAAAGTAATATATAAGATTGAATTACTCTTAATTGATACTGACTTGGAAACTTTTGATGATGAAACATCATTTTCATTGGTTATACTGAACAGTAACAAGAAAAATAATGATATTCTTATTGATATATTGAAATTAGGATCTTTATTTAAATTTCCATTATCATCAGATCGTTTGCTAAAACACGAAATGATAAATGCAAATCCTATCGATATTGATATTGACATCATATATATGTCACTGTTTTTCTAATCTTATGATCAAGAAAATTCTTCATCAGTTATTTCAATCAGATATATTTGACCGTCATCATCAATATTTTTTCTTATGATGGAACAGAAGATATAAATATATAAAGTTAATTACCCAATATTATTGAAAAAAAGGGATGAATAGTTAGAATTGTTAATAGAATAAAATATAAAATTTTTACGAACTAGAAAAAGAAATAGAAATTTTCTCCAAAACATTTTTATAAGAATATATAGTAATCACGATATTGCTATTTTATTCTTTCATTATTATATTACTACTTCTATTATTGCATTATCTTCTTAAGTGATTTTCTTACGGCACTGTTTATTTTCATAATAAATAATCGTTTCAATATGAATTCTTTTTTCAATGGCATAGATCATTATGATCTGGCATATATTTCACAAACTAATCGTTTCTCATTATTCTTTTTTTTCCCTGGTTTATAATGTATACAATTATAGATAATTTAAACAACGTTTAGGAAGATTTTCCTCGATTGGCATTTTTGGATGATTATTTCTGAATAGAATATTGGCGACTATTTTTGTAATCTATTTCTTGTTAATACATTTTCATCAAGAATGTATCCATTTATGGGCATATCTATCCAAAGATCAATGTAATATTGATTTGATTCTCTGTTCTTTTGTATCTGTTAACAAGATGGCAAAATCATTTTGTCTCTTATTCTAATCGAAAAGATTGTAAATATAAACAATATTATTCTAAAAACAAAACAAAAAAAAGACAATAAATGCATAATCTTTTGCCAATATCATGGTTAATCGAGTAGAACAAAATAATATCATTCTATATATCCATGAAAAAGACAGAGATTGAATCGTTTTTTGATTCTGTCTTTTTTTTTCTCTCAATATGCTTGTTTGTTCAACCATCTGTTGCCATTATAGAAAATTATCATACCATACTTGCATATAATCATTGTCCAAGAGAATTACCATCAATAGAAAGGAGAGAGAGAGAAAAAAAATAGCATATAATAATAGAAATATCTTTTTTTGGTAATCTTTTCTCTCTATCTCCTAATGACGGGACTATATAAATCATTGTAAATAAGCGAAACAATCATTTAGCAGACATATACCATCGCGAATACTCAATCATCGTTATCACCGACAAAAAGAAAATTTATTGAGGAAACTTGATTGACTTCATCTGGTTGTTCTATTTTTATTGAACATCATTTAAAACAATAATAAACATGTCGGCCGAATCGTATGATTAGAATATTGAATTGTTTTCTATTTTTTTTTGTTTTTTACATCTATTCTTTCAGGATGGCAATTGATCCGAATGATCCAGAGGTGAAAGAATCATTGAAATATTTGGTTCTTCCAACGGAAGAGAAATTAAAACTTCGTTCTCAACCGTTCGATGCCAAAAAAGCATGTTGGGTTCCAGATGCAAAAGAAGTCTACATTGGTGGTGAGATTGTCGAAGTCAAAGGCGATCAAACCGTCGTGAAAACATCTCGAGGAGAGGTAATCATCAACTAAAAAATGTATTTATAAAGAATTCTTTTATTTTCTATTTAGAATGTAACGGTAAAAACGGACCTTATTCAACAAATGAATCCTCCGAAGTATATGTGTTATGATGATATGGCTGATTTGACCTATTTGAATGACGCTTCCGTATTTGGCAACTTACGTGAACGTTATTCACGATGGCTTATCTATGTATGTTTTTTTTATTTTTCTAAGATTGTTTATTTTTCGTATTATTATGAATTTCTCTTTAGACATATTCAGGTCTATTTTGCGTTGTAATCAATCCATTTAAACGACTTCCGATCTATACAATGAAGGTTGTAATGATGTATCGTGGAAAGAAACGTACTGAAGTGGCTCCACATCTTTATGCCATTTGTGACAATGCATATTCAAATATGCTTCGTGGTAAGTTTTTCTATACTAATAAATCATCTTGAAACAATTCAAACAATATGTCGATATAGTGCACTTTACATTTTTTTTTTTTAATGACAAATTTGTTTTGATTGATTCGTCTATGTAAGAGCAAGGTCAAGTTATTTACACAGCTATTAATATCATCATAATTAGTATAGAAAACGACGCAAATGGGAAATAAATCATTATATGAATAGGAAAATTTAATCTATATAACAGCAGGAGCTAATTGAAATTAAAGAATAGGAGATAAACAAGAAAATGATTAATTGAATTTGAATAAACATTGAAGTTATTACTTAGTTCATGTGAAATATTAGTTGAAGATAGATTGTTGTTTGATATATATTGAATCTTTTAGATCGTGAAAATCAATCAATGTTGATTACTGGTGAATCAGGTGCTGGAAAGACAGAAAATACTAAGAAGGTCATTCAATATTTTGCTTTGGTTGCTGCTGCCGGATCTAAGAAGGAAGAAAGCGGAGATGTAATATATCAATTAGTCACTTTTCACTCTATTCTCTTTTTATGCTTAAAATAGAAACAAATGACGCTCGAAGATCAAATTGTAGCAGCTAGTGAGTATAATTTTAAAGAAAACACGCAAAAAAAAAATTTTCATAATTAGATCCGGTATTGGAGGCATATGGAAATGCTAAAACAACTCGAAACAACAATTCATCTCGATTTGTAAATATCTTCAAGCATTTAATGAATTGTTTGATTCCTATTTGTGCACCATTTCAATATCTCGTTCAATTATACCAAACTATATTCGACCATTATTTCTCGTTATTTTTGTTCATACGAGAATGATGGAAGATATTTTCCTCATTAACACCTATCCCCTGTGTTCATTTAGTTGTTTTACACACACACACACACACATACACATATTCACACCCATTTCACGAATTAAATCACTGATATTCTTTCGATTGGTAAGTAATCAGATTTGATTTACACTGCATGTGTTTGTTATAGCAATAGTCGATCAAGACTGATGTAGAGTTCTATCAGAAAGATGTTGCTTTTCAACGCACGCTGTCGTATTTGAATGTGTTCAACCATTGTTAGTCGAATATTTATCTTAATCTCTTTTGTAGGGTAAATTCATTCGAATCCATTTCGGTCCAACAGGCAAAATCGCTGGTGCAGATATAGAAGTTTATCTGCTTGAAAAATCGCGTGTCATCTTTCAGGTATAAGTAATTTTTCTCATGAATAAATTTGTTTAAATAATCATTTATTATTTTTTACAGCAACCAGGTAAAGTGATTCTCATCTATTGATCAATATTTTAGTTAATATTATTCATTGCAGCTGAACGAAATTATCATATATTTTATCAGATGTGTTCAAATGGTTTGCCTGATTTGCACAGTAAGAACTAATAAGATTAATTTGAAGAGCAATTGAATTAAATTTTGATTTATAGAGGAATGTTTAATTCAAAATGATCCATCAAAATACTTCTATGTTGCTCAAGGAATGTTAACAATTGATGGTGTCGATGATAATGAAGAAATGAAATTGACCGACGAAGCTATGGACATTCTCGGGTTTACTAAGGTTTGTAACGATTTATCATATAATGATTAATTTTATTTTAAAAGAATAATTACATTTAACTTTAAATGAAAATCGAAGCCTAAAAGATTATGAATTATTGTAATTGAATATTTTTTTGTAAAACTCATTTTGTGTTTCATATCATAGGAAGAGAAGATTAACTTGTACAAATGTACAGCAGCTATTATGCATTTTGGTAATGCACAATGGAAACAACGACCTCGTGAAGAACAAGCCGAACCAGAAGGAACAGAAGAGTGCGAAAAAGTAGCTCATCTTCTTGGTATTGAAGCAGCTGATCTCATCAAAGGCTTACTTAAACCACGTATCAAGGTTAGAATTATTTTCTTTTTCTTACTAAACAATAATTAAATTATTCTATATAGGTCGGTAATGAGTATGTAAACAAAGGTCAAAATAAAGATCAAGTAATAAACTCGATTGGTGCCCTATCAAAGTCGGTATGTAAAAAAGATTTGATTTATATATAATACTTACTAGTGACATTAAATGAAAAATCTATTTTCCATCGAAAATTAAAAGAAATATGCATATTTTAATTATTTTACTTTTATTAATTAGATCTATTTTCGCATGTTCTGCTGGTTAGTTGAGCGTGCCAATCAAACGCTCGATGTAAAAACAAAACGACAATATTTTATCGGTGTCCTCGATATTGCTGGCTTTGAAATTTTCGAAGTAAATATTTTAATTATGAAAGATAAATAAGAAATATAAAATATTTTAAATAGGTCAATGGATTTGAACAATTATGTATTAATTATACAAATGAACGTCTTCAACAATTCTTCAATCATCATATGTTTGTATTAGAACAAGAAGAATATAAGAAAGAAGGCATCAATTGGACATTTGTTGATTTTGGTATGGATTTACAAGCTTGTCTTGATCTTATTGAAAAGGTTAGTTATAGTTATTATTTATCATTTGAATTGTTTATTTTTTAAATATTAGCCAATGGGAATTCTATCAATTTTGGAAGAAGAATGTATCGTTCCTAAGGCAACAGATAAGACACTTGTTGAGAAACTTCACAACAATCATTTAGGAAAACATCCTCAATTCGGAAAACCGAAGCCAGCTAAAGGAAAAGCCGAAGCTCACTTCGATATTCATCATTATGCAGGTACTGTTTCTTATACAGCTACAGGATGGCTTGAAAAGAACAAAGATCCTATTAACACTACCGTGTATGTAATCATTAATTAAAAATTCATCTTATTAATTAATTTATTATTTATTTAGTGCTGGTCTCTTTGCTAAATCAAAGAATGTTATGTTATCTCATCTCTTTGCTGATGCCGTCGAAGAAGAAGGTGGTGGTAAAGGTGGTGGCAAGAAAAAGGGAGGAGGTAGTATGCAAACTATTTCTGCTGTTCATCGAGTATGTTTTCTTCTCACATTTCTATATTAAATGAAAAAGAATTAATTCTTTAGGAACAATTAAATAAATTAATGACTAATTTGAAATCAACACATCCTCATTTTGTTCGTTGTATTATTCCAAATGAAATTAAAACTGGAGGTGTTCTTGATGCTCATTTAGTTATGCATCAATTGACATGTAATGGTGTATTGGAAGGTATTCGAATTTGTCGTAAAGGCTTTCCAAATCGTATGATCTATGCTGAATTTAAACAACGTTATTCAATTCTGGCACCTAATGTTATTCCTAAAGGTTTTGTTGATGCTAAGAAAGCTACAGAAGATATTCTTAAGGATATTGCTTTATCCGAAGAATTATATCGATGTGGTGCTACAAAAGTCTTTTTCAAAGCCGGAACACTTGGTCAATTAGAAGATTTACGTGATACAGCTTTATCAAAAATTATTTCTTCATTACAAGGTCAAGTTCGTGGTTATATTATGCGTAAAGATTATAAGAAAATGTTGGAACAACGTTTGGCCTTGTCTGTTATACAACGAAATGCTCGTAAATATTTATCATTACGTAATTGGCCATGGTGGAAACTTTATACTAAAGTTAAACCATTACTTTCTGTTGCTCGACAAGAAGAAGAAATGAAAAAACTTGAAGAAGACTTCAAAGCATTAAAAGAAGCTTTAGAAAAAGAAGAAAAATTACGTAAAGAAGTTGAAGATAATAATTCAAAATTAATAAAAGGTATTAAATAAATAGGAAAAAAAAATCTTATATTGAAATTTTTTTTTTTTAGAAAAAAATGATATCTTTCAACAGCTAGAAACTGAACGAACCATGTCATCAGAAGTTGAAGAACGTATCACTCGTTTGGGTAAATATTTTTTTTATTTTTCAAATTAAAATTAACATTAAATATTATTTTCAGCCACACAAAAAGCTGATCTTGAACAACAAATCAAAGATATGGAAGAACGTTTTGGAGAAGAAGAACAACAATCACAAGAATTAAATAATAAAAAGAAAAAATTAGAACATGATATTGATGGATTAAAAAAAGATATTGATGATATACGTTTAAGTTTACATAAATCAGAAAATGAATGTAAAACACGTGATACACAAATTCATACATTACAAGATGAAATTGCTCGACAAGATGAAACTATAGCAAAATTAACACGTGAACGTAAACGATTAGAAGAACAAAATGCTAAAACAACTGAACAATTAGTAGCTGAAGAAGATAAAGTTAATCATTTAAATAAATTAAAAGCTAAACTTGAACAAACACTTGATGAACTTGAAGATGGTTTAGAACGTGAAAAAAAAGCACGTGCTGATCTTGATAAATCAAAACGAAAACTTGAAACAGATCTTAAAACTGTTCAAGGAACTCTTGAAGATTTCGAACGATCAAAACGTGAATTAGAAGAAGCACTTAAACGTAAAGATCAAGAAATTCAACAAATGGGTGGACGTCTTGAAGATGAACAAGGACAAGCATCAAGTCTTGGCAAGAAAATAAAAGAATTACAATCACGTATACAAGAATTAGAAGAAGAAATTGATACTGAAAGACAACAACGAACAAAAGTTGAAAAACAACGAGCTGATTTAGCAAGAGAAATTGATGAAATGGGTGATCGATTAGAAGAAGCTGGTGGTGCAACATCATCACAAGTTGAAATGAATAAAAAACGTGAATCTGAATTACAAAAACTTCGTCGAGATTTAGAAGAAGCTAATCTTCAACATGAAGCTACAGTTGCACAATTAAGAAAAAAACATCAAGATGCTGTTAATGGTAAAAAAAGAATATTCTTTTTTTATATCTATTAAAAAAATTTTATCTATTATTTTTCTAGAAATGGGTGAACAAATTGATCAATTACAAAAATTAAAAAATAAATTAGAAAAAGATAAACAAACAGCTAAATCTGAATTAGATGATTTACGTACACAACTTGATCATGTACAAAAAGGAAAATTATCAGTTGAAAAACTTTCTAAACAACTTGAACAACAAATAACTGAAATTCAAATTAAATTCGAATCTAGTGTTACACAAATTACTGAATTTACACATCATAAAACAAAATTATCTAGTGAAAATTCTGATTTAGTTCGACAAATTGAAGAATTTGAACATCAAGTTGTAGCATTAAATAAATCAAAAACATTATTACAACAACAACTTGATGAAGCTAAACGTGCATTAGAAGATGAATTACGTGGCAAAGGTTCAGTTAGTAAGTTTATTATATTTACAAAAAAATATATACTATACTAACAAAAATATTTACTTATTTATTTAAGATTCACAAATACGTAATTTAACTTCGGATCTTGAACAAGCACGTGAACAACTTGATGAAGAACAAGAAACTAAAAGTGAACTTCAAAAACAAGTTACTAAACTTAGTTCTGAAGTACAACAATGGAGATCTCGTTTTGAATCTGAAGGTTTGAAAAGAAAAAAATATCGAAACTAACATATATATATATTCTATATAATCATATAGGTATGGCTCGTAGTGAAGAACTTGAAGAAGCTAAACGTAAATTAGCTGCTAAATTAACTGAAGCTGAAGAACAAGTTGAAGCTGCATTAACTAAATGTAATGCATTAGAAAAAGTTAAAGCACGTCTTCAAGGTGAAGTTGAAGATCTTATGATTGATGTTGAACGTGCTAATGCTAGTATGATTTAAAATAATCTTTATTATTATTTATTCATTACGTTTTTTGTTCTTTAAGATGCATCTTCTATGGATAAAAAACAAAAACAATTTGATAAATTAATTAATGAATGGAAACAAAAATGTGAAGATATAACAATTGAACTTGAATCATCACAAAAAGAAGCACGTCATTTTTCAACTGAATTATTTAAACTTCGTACACAATATGAAGAATCACATGAACAAATTGAAGCACTTAGAAAAGAAAATAAAAATTTAGCTGATGAAATAAAAGATCTTATTGATCAATTAGGTGAAGGTGGAAAATCCGTACATGAATTAGAAAAAGCACGAAAACGTGTTGAATTAGAAAAAGAAGAATTACAAACAGCATTAGAAGATGCTGAATCAACACTTGAACAAGAAGAAGCTAAAGTTCTTCGTATACAAATGGAATTAAGTACAGTTCGACAAGAAATTGATCGACGTATTCATGAAAAAGAAGAAGAATTTGAAAATACAAGACGTAATCATCAACGTGCACTTGAATCAATGCAAGCTAGTTTAGAAGCTGAAACACGTTCAAAAACAGAAGCACTTAAACAAAAAAAGAAACTTGAATCAGATATAAATGAACTTGAAGTTGCACTTGATCATGCTAATCGTACAAATACTGATTTACAAAAAACATTAAAACGTATTCAAATAAATATAACTGAATTACAAGTACAAATTGAACAAGAACAAATCCAACGTGATGAAGCACGTGAAGCTGCTGCTGCTGCTGAACGTCGTGCTAATATTATTGTTGGTGAACTTGAAGAATTACGTACAGCTTTAGAACAAGCTGAACGTGCACGTAAAGCAGCTGAAAGTGAATTACATGAAGCAGCTGATCGTATAAGTGATGTAAGTACACAAAATGCTAATTTATCTTCACAACGACGACAACTTGAATCAACAATTGCTGCTATGCAAGCTGATTTAGATGAAGCTGTTAGTGAACTTAAAAATAGTGAAGAACGATCGAAAAAAGCTTCTTCAGATGCAACACGTCTTATTGAAGAATTACGTCAAGAACAAGAACATGCTTTACAAGTTGAACGATTACGTAAAGCTCTTGAACAACAAGTTAAAGATCTTCAAATACGTATTGATGAAGCTGAATCTAATACACTTAAAGGTGGTAAACGTATTATTGTTAAACTTGAACAACGTGTATGTATATATATATATATTCATTTTATAGTTTTATATATGATTATTATTTAGATTCATGAATTAGAAACTGAAAATGAATTAGAACAACATCGTCATCAAGAAACACTTAAAGAATTACGTAAAAATGATCGTCGTTTAAAAGAACTTATATTTCAAACAGAAGAAGATCGTAAAAATCAAGTACGTTTACAAGATCTTTCAGAAAAATTACACGCTAAAATTAAAGTATACAAACGTCAAGTTGAAGAAGCTGGTAAGAAAATTATTTTCCTTTTTTTTTTTTTTTCTTTTAATATTTCGATTTTATATAGAGGAAATTGCTGCACTTAATTTGGCTAAATTTCGTAAAATTCAAACAGAACTTGGTAAATGAATTTTATTTTGTTTTGTTTCATTAAGTTTAAATTTGATTTTTATTTTATAGAAGAATCAGCTGAACGTGCTGATACAGCTGAAAATCAACTTGGTAAATTACGTGCTAAAAATCGATCATCTGTTAGTGTAGGTCGTTCATCAGACAGTGTATGTTCATTTATTTATTTAATTAAAATAATAAATAATTTCTTTTTCTAGCATGAAATACGTGAATCAACAACAGTACGAGCATCTTCAACAATGCGTGCTGGTTCAGTTCGTCAACGTTAAAAAAAATAAAATAGAAGATAATATTAAGTCCATCAATGTAAACGTGAATATATATGACTATTGATCTAAATCTTAGGCGTTGATAATTTTCTTTTTTTTCGGATTTTTATGTAGTTTTTCACATGATACCCTATTTTCTTCTATATGCACTGTATTGAAAAATTTTTACAAAATATTAAAGATTAGTATCAATACAAGTACTATTTTTTCTTTTCAAATATATATTCATAATGAGAATAAAATTAATGAAATACAATGATCGATAGTAGACTTGAAGAATATTCAGTCAAACAAAAAGATGATTAAATTTTGTAATTATCATCGAAAATATTAAAACTTTAGATATACACAAAAAGCTATAGACTGATATTAGTATGATTAATTATAATTCATTCAATGGTATAACAAACGTTTTATATTATTTCTGTTCATTTGATTCTATTATATTTTTATTCGATAGTTCTTGAAAATATTTTTGAACAGCGATCTCTATATCATTATTAATAGGATTCACACATTGCTATTAAAACATCAAAGTTTGACCTTGACTTTTATGTGTTGTGATACAATAAGCAGGCACCAGTTATTTATTCATGAATATAATAACTACCACAATATTGGCACAGAGAACAATTCCATATAATATCTGAAGATTCAACATGTAAAAAATCGATGCAGCTACTAGTAACAATAAAAACAGTATCACAGTCATTATACTCATAATCACTACTTCACAGTCAAACATGAATTTAAGAAAAGTATTCTCGTTTGACGTATACAGTTTTGAGTTAAGAATCTTCACCCACCCGATGAAACAAAGAGCAGGTAGGGCTAGGAAACTGCATAGGTACGCTATACTAATGAAGAAACGTTTAAGCAGAGTATCATTGAATGATACTATTAACGATGAAAGTTGCGATGTCTTTGTGGTTTTGTTCATTCTGATTGTTGGTTTATTGGTTTTCAACGCCATCGAATTCTAAAACATATCAAGATTAACGAGATACAGATAAAGTATAGAAAGATAGAGATATGAACAATAGTGCGTACGTGTGTCTTCAACGATAATATTCGTTTCTTTAAGGTTATCAAGCTCATATCTTGTCGAAGATTTAGATAATATAGAAATACACTGTGATACTCACCGTTCTCCGTAGAATGGAATTACGTTCAATGGTTTTAAACGATTCTCTTAGAAAAACGTTTGGATATGTGACGAAGATTTTTGTTAAGTTTTTGAGTTCGTGTCACATGTGACTATGAACTCATCATTATGTTTTTTTTGAATCATTACATTTGAGAAACAAAAAAAAAACCTTTTGTAAATGGTTTTTCAAATCGATGTACATCGCGAGACATTTGTCCGAATCTGCTAGCCACTAGAATATTCTCACTTAGATTTTCGTTAACTAAATTCGTATAATTTTTTTTTCAACAATCTCTAGAAATTGCCAGTGGAAGAACAATCATATCCAGAACCGGGTTGACTCTTGTATATCGCTACAATGACTCATAGTCTAACAGGCACGTAGCTTCTTTAAATTTTCAATGCATATTATATTATTGTGTTTTGAACAAAAAATGAAAACTTTTCTAAGTATCTTGCATCTCGAAAGAGTAAAGAGCAGTTTTCGACAATAGTGCTCTAAAAAATTTAAACACTTAGTTTATACTACAACCATGAACATTGTAGAGTACAGATATGAAACAAGTTTGAAATTTTGGTGTCCGATACCAGCAAACTAGAATTTTCAGCACGGGATTTTTAGTGCGCTAATTGTTATCATTAAAACCTCAGTGTGAGGGTCATAGTATGGCTGTGGTTATTAGTGAAGTGATACATAAAAATTTAGGTGTTGGTAAGCAACTCTAAGTCATCGATCTCTGTCAGTGATTCGATCAGATTTCGAAGTCGAAATAAACCCATTATAGTGCAAGGCACATAATCTTACTTGATTAAATTCAACACTAGGTCTTGAAACCACGTCTACTTCAGAAGTCTGTCTCTCTTGGTTGAAAAATTCAGAAGAATCAACTGATTGCTGGTCGAGCACCATTGATGTTTCTGGTTGTTGGATTACATGTGAGTGCTTGTGGTAATGCTTGCGGCAGAAGTGTTTCATGCACATCGAACAATAATATGACTTTGTTTTAAGACATTTTTTGTTAGATTTCTTCTCATTAACAAAATCACATTGGTTATTTGTGATGTTCTCTGAAGAAAATAGTTGTGTACGCTTGCCTCTCTGTAACTTACGAAAAGCTCGTATTAATTTGGACATGGTCTCGAGATTGCTCTTTCTGTCTACAAAAAAACAGCAACAAAAGACTATTTTTAAAACAGAACATAATGGCTCCACAGAACTGCTTCTGTCTTCTTCATGATTAAATAGAAAGAGAAGAAACAACCAACATATCTACCGTATGTCTTTTATTTATGACTTCAAGAGATAGAAAAATATCACCTACAGAACGAATACTTGGACACGAAAGATAAAGAGAATAAAGGTAACTTATCTCTCTATTTGTAAGAAAAAATATCTAGAAGAGATAATGAGTTATATGAGTAATAAAATTAAACTTATTTCGCAAGAGACACTCAGCAATGTCCAAGAACTGATTCATAGGAATTGACGCAATTTTCAAATGATACAGTGAAACTATTATATTTCACACAAGAACTGACAACTAATATACAATTCCTTCATATATTTCCGTAAAGTATATAAACATATCAAACAATAATATCAGTTCCAAAAATTCGTTCCCACTACCAATACATATCCCATCAATGAACTGAGAAACAGCACCTTCGATACCAAGAAACTGACACTCATATCGTATCACATAAATGCCGAATTGAAACAATTTCTTCTCTCTTGTCTTTAGATTAGTCATGATATTTTCTCGTATAACCAATTGTAACAAAATGTAGTATATATTGGGAACTATTTTTAATAATGATAGTAAAAGATATTCAAATATTGCATCAGAAACATTTCATCACGTATATAGTTACTATAAAGATTTTATTTTACTTGGCTTATTAATTCAAAATAATGAGTTATATAAGTACGATCATACCGATCATTGTCGAACAGACGATTGTAATGAATCAAAACTTAGTAAACTTTAATTATTATTGAATTTAATTACAATAGAGCTTAATATAAATACAATTTTACTATTATTATACGTGTCAACATCTGAGATTCCGTTGACATATTCAAGATACATATTATTCACACGAACACATTAGGATTTTGTGTTTGATATTCATCGATAGTATAACAAATTCAATATGCATTGATTGTTTAGAAAATATTAAAATAAATTTTGATCTTCTTCTTGATCAATGAGCATATTTATTAAAAATTAGTAATTATAATATTGTAGTACGCTGTAGCATTTTAGAATGTAATAGAATGGATACAATTGAACAGATTAAAAAATCTATATCATTAGAATCTTGATCATAATAAATTTACGAGTTCATTCAGATCGACATTAGTATTTTGCGGTAAGAAAATAATTTATTTTTGTAATTTGGAATATAATTTGAAATAAGTTGTACGTATATATACGAAAATGTATCGAGCTCATTATCTTATATATTTTTCTACTTATCTTTATTTTCAGTGAAAAATTTGTTGAATGAAAACTTAAATAGTTGAATATTTGAATTCAGTTTTCAAGTTTGACACTACTGTTGATCGTGTATAAAGCCAATCACATTGTATGAATAAATTTAAGCAGTGCTGCATACATTAGTCTATCTCTTTTAAAGAGTTTTTTTATAAGTTATAATGTAATATTCCGTTAAAAATTTAACAATAAACTTTATTTTACTATCATACTCGATATATTAGTAAATCGAGAAAAGTTGATGAAGTTCAGATGAATATATAATAAAATTGATTGATTAAGCATAATTATTTTGAAGAAACTATTTTTTATACTTGAAAAAAAAATTCTGCTATTGAAATACAAGCTAAAAGATCCATCTAATTTATACTTCTACAAATATTTATGCAAAAGACTATAAAGTATCTGTTTGTGACACATCTGATATCGACAAGTCAACAACTGGACTCCATGTATCAGATGAAGGATCGTATATTTCACCGAGCGGTAGACTATAACCACCAGCCACCAATACTTTTCCCGATGATAATAATGAAGCCGTATGATAAACACGAGGTGATGACATGTTAGCAGCTTTACTCCACTTATTAGTTGAAGGATCGTATAATTCACAAGTAGACAAATAATCACCATTACTTATACCACCTGTTACTAAGATTTTTCCCGATAATAGTAAAGTAGCAGTATGTCCAGCACGAGCAAATAACATGTTACTGACTGGATTCCATGTGTTGGAAGAAATCTTGTACACTTCACTACTTAATAAAGACTTATTTCCATCAGAACCACCTATAATTAGCACTTGTTTATTTGGTAGTAAAGTTGCCGTGTGTCCAAAACGTGCAGTTAACATATTAGCAACTTCAGTCGATGTATTTGATGATATTTTGTACATTTCACAACTCGACAAGGTGCTTCTGATATAACCACCTACTAGTAGTACTTGTTCATTTGGTAATAAAGTTGCGGTGTGTTGAAAACGCTTTGATAACATATCAGATGCATGAGTCCAGTTCATATGGCGAGGATCGAACAAGTAAGAATCAGACACATATTCAAAAGAAGTAAAACCACCTGTAATTAATACTTTTCCAGAAGGTAATAGAGTAGCAGTGTGTCCACTAAGTTGATTACTTAACGAATCATTCAATGGCGACCATGTGTTAGATTGAGGATCAAAAATTTCACTAGTGCTAGGATTCATATCGAACAAATCAGCACCACCTACTACTAACACTTTACCAGATGATAGTAATGTTGCAGTGTGTTGAGATCGTGGTGCTGACATGTTGACGATGGGAGTCCATAAATTTAATGAAGAATTGTATATTTTACAATTCGACACACGGTTCCAAGCATTTGAACCACCTACTATCAAAACATTTCCAGATGACAATACTGTAGCTGTATGTTGAAAACGTTCCGAATTTGTCTTATCAACTGGTGTCCATGTATTGGATAAAGGATCGTAAAGTTCACCCATTGGAAAAGTATTTCCACCGGTGGCTAATACTTTTCCAGATGATAACAGGCTGGCTGTATGTTGAATACGTGTTAATGTTAGATTGGAAACTAGAGTCCATTTTTTTGATAGAGGATCATACATTTCACAAGTTGAAAAGCTATCATGATTATCACCACCTGTAATTAATACGTGTCCAGATGATAATAGAGTAGCAGTATGATCATAGCGTGCAAACGACATGCTCATGATTGGTGTCCACTTATTCAATGATGGATTATAAAGTTCACAATTCTCCATATAATGTTCATTATTCATACCGCCTGTGACTAAAATTTCACCAGAAGATAATAAAGTAGCAGTATGTTGTGAACGTGGTTTACTCATATTAGCAACTGAAGTCCACACATTAGATTTAGGATCATACATTTCACAACTGGATAAATAACCATTTCCGTTAAAACCACCTGTTACTAATATTTTTCCAGATGATAAGAGGACAGAAGCATGCTGAGAACGTGGCGATAACATATTGGCTAGTGAAGTCCACGTGTTAGACAAAGCATTATATATTTCACAGTATGAAAAATATTGATTATTCAAATTTTGACTATAACCACCTATTACTAAGACATGTCCAGATAGCAGTAAAGTAGCAGTATGTTGACAGCGCGATTCAGACATATCTGCAGCTGCACTCCAAGTGTTTGATAAAGGATTATATACTTCACAGTCTGATGCGCAGACTGATACAGAATATCCACCTGTTATTAGAACATGTCCAGTTGATAGTAAAGTGGCAGTATGTTGATAACGTGAAAATCTCATAGCAGCAGCTGGAACCCATGTATTTGTTGGAGTATTATATATTGCACAATCCGATGATGGATCCCAACCATCAAAACCACCTGTTACTAAAACTTTTCCAGATGATAACACAGTTGCAGTATGTTGCGAAACAAAAAATGGAAATTTTGCGGCTGGACTCCATTTATTGGATGCAGGGTCGTATATTTCACTAAATGGGCGAGTGAAACCACCTGTGACTAATATTTTATGGGATGGTAATAAAGTGGCTATGTGCTGATAGCGTGGAGCTGACATTGGGGCAACCAAAGCCCATGTATTCGATACAGGATCGTATATTTCACAAGTATCCAATGCCTCGAATATACTATCACCAGATACGCCACCTGTTACAAAAATTTTTCCTGATGGTAATAATGTAGCGGTATGTGCAGCACGTTCAGTTGTCATACTAGCAATTGAAGTCCATTTACCTGATTGAAGGTCATACACTTCACAATCAGGCCAGTAAATGTGATCATTATCCAATCCACCTATTATTAATAATTTATCCTCAGATAATAGAGTGGATGTATGATGACTACGTCCTTTTGACATAGAGGCTACTGAAGACCAAGTATTGGATATAGCATCATACATTTCACAAGTTGAAGCATCGTCAATATCACCACCAGTTACTAATACATGCCCAGATGGCAACAAACTAGAAGCATGAGCCATACGAGGTGATGTCATGCTTGCGACCGATGTCCATGTATTAGATAAAAGATCGTACGTTTCACAACTTGATAAAGCATCATCTACATCATGTCCACCTATGACTAAAACTTTTTCAGATTTCAATAAAACCGCTGTATGTGAAGAACGTTGTGATGACATATTAGGAATCGTTTTCCATGTTTTATGTAAAGAATCATACAATTCACACGAAGAATAAACATTATACGAGGTGGTTTGACCACCTGTTACTAATACGTGCCCTGATGAGAATAGAGTAGCAGTATGTTCATGACGTGGTACTGATAAGGTTGGCAGTACCATCCATGTGTTAGAGGAAGGAATATATGCTTCACAATTTGAAACGGACTGTAGAAGCATTGTACCGCCTATTATTAATACTGCTCCAGATGGTAATAATGTTCCAGTAAATCGAATTAGGATAAATGGTACGTCATCAACCGATGTCAAGGTCGTTTGTGTTAATAGTGATGGTTTCATAATTGTTTGAATAGCTTAAATAGTGAAAAAGACTCGTTTAGTTATATTTTGATAGTTTCTAACGAAATAGATTTTAAATGAATACAACAAAGTACTAGTAGATCACATATTTTTCTTTCCAGCGTATAATTTTCAAGAACTGAATTTTCCTGTTTGTTGGCTCTTCTCTCGATTCCACTAGAATTGACGAAATTTAATGTTTTTTTTCTATAGAAGATTATTCAGATAGGAACACCTATTTGTCCCATTTAAGAATGACTTACAATTACACTGTCTGACGATTTCACCAATGAAACGACCACCGCAGTTGTTCATTTCAATCCATGCCATAGCACGTCCATGATAGCCACTACAGTGAGGTAATGTAGAAACCCATTTCTTAAAATAAGTTAAGCAAGTAGAAGAACAGTTTCTAGTATAATCGCATGAGCATAATGTTGACGATGATTTCGTACATCTCGAAACTATTCCGAAATTTTGAATCATAGCACCTGTATCATAGTTTCGTGCTGAACAGTGGCATCTATTCGAAGAAAAATATTTTAGGAAAAATTATAATTATTTGTTGATTACAAAGAAACAAATCCGATTTGTTTTTTTCAAAAATAACTGATTAAAATTGATTATTTATGCGAAATTAGATTATGGTTTGAAATCGAAGTCAATATGACTACTTAGTATGAATACAAATAATTAGACCAAATCAATAAGAAAATGGTAGTTTGACTCTGACTAACTATATACAAGCCTAAAAACTATAGAAAATTTATATATGAAATTTTATTTCTTCAATAGTTTTTAATTGATTTTGATCGATTGAGTTTATTAGACGTAGAGTTGCTATTTATGACAAAAGCTTAATACACGTTATTAGTCCATTCAATTTTCTTTCACTTTGAAGAACATTGTCTCTTATCATTAATAACAATATAGTACATGTTTTACTATCAAGTAACAGTATATCAATGTGAGAATTCTATCAGAAATGCTTAGATATCTATCCTACAGTACTATCTTAGACTTTCATCATTTCTGTCTATAATACTCTATGCTGAGGTGATAATAACAAGGTTATAAATTCAATTTTATCGGAGTTTTTAACAAATGAAAAATTTCATTCAAACAATGTAAAGCTTCTTATGTCTTTTTTTCTCAACTTATGTCGAATTTAGTATTTTTTCGATCTGTTGTTTTCTCACAAAAAAAACTGTGTTAGTCTTACTATAAGGTGCTAAAAAATTTATTTCCGTGTTGAGATGCTTCGTTCTTTGAAGAGCTAAGTATTTCGAGCTCTCGAAAGTAAGAAATAATAAGGAAAGATTTTATGTCTTATGATACAAATACTATATTTGTGTAAAACTTTCGGTATATCGTAGCAAGACGAAGTTTTCTTTCTAAGAAAATTGTAAATCGAAATTTTAACATCCAACATGCTATAAATATGTCTAAATATTGACCAAAGAATACTAAATTCAACGTAACTCGGGAAGAAAATCCAAAGATATGATCCATTTCAATCAATATTTAAAAAAGATTCTTCTTGATATAAATTATATCGTACCTAATTAAATTTTCGAGTGCTCCATAGTTCTCGTTATTATTTTTTCCAATAACTTGAAATGGGTTATCGTAGTAAGATTTGTCTGCATGAATGTTATTCCTGCGACGATGTAAACCAAAAGAATTCCTACATTCAATTATCAACAGGAACAGAATAATCAAGTATCGCATGCTTTGTTTGCTTGCAACCCAATTTATTTTTATCCTAAAGTCTTTTCTCTTGTTAAGAGGATAATCATATATATAGAATGTCGAAAGCGTTAAGATTTCTATGTTTGAGAGCAAAGAACAGCTGTCCTTTTATGCTGACTGTATGTTCGATTGAATAGCAGCTGTTTTTTTTCTCGATATTGTTTATGCCATTCCGTACAATCCATTTGTTGCGGACAATGCTAAATACAAGAACGAGGACATTTTGTGAATTTTTGACCTAATTACTTCGGTCGTACAAAAACTTCTCAGATCAATAAATAGTAATATAAAAATAATGAAATATTTTCAATTTTATTTTATCAAATTTTGAGAATAGTTGTCATGATTATTTATATCAAGGTGAATCCTTTCTAACAATTTATTAAAAGCTTTTTTTTGACCTCCTTTTCTAAAAAAAGGTTAGCTACCTTGGAAACCACATCAGCTAATTATATTTCATTTATTTAGTCACTTAAACAACATTCGATACAATTGGTTAGCCAAAAAATATATAGTGTAAGGCCTGACAAATATATTGGGTATGTCATTATATTGATGTCTTCTTCTATTATAGAATTAATAATATTGAATGAATGTGAAGTCAATGATCGTCAAGCAATTTTCAATATAATACTTGTGATCAGTCTTCGACAATTCATCTTCAATAAGCCAGTTACCATTACACGACTTATGACTAGCCTATCTAAAATCAATCAATATCACATCACTAGTAGTGCTAGAGTACAACTGATATGATCGAACAAAATTCCACTAAGCTTTTAAAACAAATGAAATGTGATTTTCAAAGTAGCTAATTTTTTTTTTGAAAAACAGGTCAAAAAAGATTTTTAATAAATTGTTAGAAAGGATTGACCTTAATATAAATAATCATGGCAATTATCCTCAACATTAGATAAAATAAAATTGAAAATATCTCATTATTTTTATATTACTATTCGTCTAAAATCACGATTTTTGAGAAAACTTAATAAAAGGTTTGACTTCTGCGATTCATATTAATCAGCATAAAGCACCAATTTGTAACCCGTGATCAACCGTGGAATTCATCTTCTGTATTTTTTTCTAATCAAATCTTTGTTAAAAAAGAAAATATTTGTTAGCTAATTTCAATCGAATATATTCATAAAAGAAATTTTTCATATCAAAGAAAAAGAAAACAAAATTGTTTTTTTTTTTAAATGTTTTAGTTAATCAAATCTTATTTATTTATATTTATCATGGAATACATTATTATGATTATAAAACATTGAAAATTATCATATTAATTATAGAATTTTCTATTAAAATAAATTAATTCTTCACAAAGAATATATATGAATTATGTGAACAAAAATATTCATTCTATTTAACATGAAAACAAATCTTTTCATATTGATACAGTTGATTGATTTTGTTTATCATTATAGATTTGAAAATACTTCGAAATAAGAAAATTTTTCTCTAAAAATTTCTTACATCATCAAGTAAAATAAAAATGTCTTATCCTAATAAATTGCTAAGATTGTCATACTGTTTTCCAATATATTCTTCAAAAATTTTATCTCAAAACGATCTTCTATAATTAACTCTAAAACAGTTGAATATATTTAGACAAATCCTTTTCTTTATTTCGTATAGACTGATTGAAAAAGTTTCTTTTTTTTTATGAAAAGATAAATCGTTTTTTATTCTATCTTTCTATGCTATTTCACCACTATTCAACCGATATCATTGTAATAAAATTATGATAAAAATTATTTTTATTGCAAACTAGTTAGGACCATTTGGATAATAATAGGTAGGACATTTTTCCATTTCATTTTATTATCATGTAGTAGATTCTATTAAAAAGCATAATATACAAGCACAAGATGCAGTGTGTAAAGAGAATCCAATTTTCAAAGAACAATTATAAAAGATACGATAGGAAAACAAGTGAGTTCATCCTTTACTATAAAATAGTATCGTTTTTACAACGTCGAAGTTTGATTGATCAAAATTTTGTTCGTTCTAAAAACAATAGGTACAAATATGGAACAATCGAACCATTATAAACTGTATTCTATTTTCATGTTAAATCTTGTGCTTGGATATTTTTTTTAAATAGAACCTACTCAGGATAATATAATGAAAATGTAAAAGTGCCCCATTTTTTTCTGACACATTTATTATGATCTAAATGGTCCCAACCAGTTTGTAACAAAAACAGTTTTTATGATAATTTTATTATAATGAGAACGACTGAATAGTGACGAAATAGTATTGAAAGATAGAACAAAAGACGATTTATCTTTTCATAGAAAAAAAATTTTTCTAAGAAATCTATGTGAAATTAAGATACGGGAATCACTACCTTTGATATGACCTAAGTATGAACGCTTCTTTCTCTTCTCTTTACACATCTTCATGCATCAGTGATCTCTTTTTTTTCTTTTCTCCAATATTCATAAGTAATTTATATGTTGTACACATATCAATGAATATGACAAATATTATTTGAATAAGTGCCCATATAAAGTAATGTAATGTTTCATTCTAATTAACAGCAGAAAATATATATGTATACCGAGGTAAGACAAATCGAGAAGACATTAACGAATGTTTCGCAATAAATTTCATAATATACCAATACTATTTTTTTCTTATTATGCATCTGTGATAAATTTCTCTTATACGTAAGAGGATAGATAATTTTCAGTCCTACAAAACTACTTAGATCATATCAAAAGTAGTGATCCCTGCATCTTAATTTCGTATAGACTTCTTAGAAAAAATAAATCGTCTTTTGTTCTATCTTTCAATACTATTTCGTCACTATTCTATCGATATCATTATAATAAAATTATCATAAAAACTGTTTTTTGTTGCAAATTGATTGGGACCATTTGGATCATAATCGATGTGTCAGAAAAAATGGAATACTTTTACATTTTCATTTTATTATCATTTAGTAGATTCTATTAAAAAAATATCCAAGCACGAGATGTAACGTGAAAATAGAATACAATTTATAAAGGTTTGATTGTTCTATATTTGCACTTGTGGTTTTCAGAATGAACAAAATTCTGATTGATCAAATTTCGACGTTCTAAAAACGATATTATTTTATAGTAAAGGATAAACTCACTTGTTTTTTCTATCGCATCTTTTATAATTGTTCTTTGGAAATTGGATTCTCTTTACACACTGCATCTTTTGCTTGTATATTGTGTTTTTTAATAGAATCTACTAAGTGATAATAAAATGAAATGAAAAAAAAATGTCCCATCAATTATTATCCATATGATACCAGTCAGTTTGCAATAGAAATGGTTTTTATGATAATTTTATTATTTTAATGTGGATTGAATAGTGATGAAATAGTATAAAAAGATTCACTTGTAAATTGTATGGCTTTTCACGTTGCATCTCGTGATGCACTCCTTTTTGTTTTTTTTAAATAAAACATCAGCTGATAAATAAGAAGAAATGAATTCATCTTGTGTCAAGAAACATTTTTTCGCGATCCAAATTTTGTCATTCAAAGTTCTGACTATTTTAAAAATAAAAAGTGTAAATTATAAACAAAAACGGACTTATGTAAATTGTGTAGCATTTTATGCTGCATCTTTTGATATATTTTGATTTTTAATAAGGTAAAATATATAATTAGAGTATGAGATGCAAAGGGCCACCTTTCATTATATCCTATTAGTTAATAATTTCAAAACAATGTGAAGACAATTTTTCAAATTTAGTATTCATGATCATCGTTATAATCCAATACGAATTTGAATTTTCTAATAATGGGAAAACTTTATGAAACGCAAATAGGCAAATATCCAAACTATCAAAATTAGACAAATATAACTGTTGGTAATTTATAGTCACGCTTCAAAAGTCCAACTTTTCAAGCACTATCAAAACCAATCTCATTAACATCTACTTGTAACGAAAAATACATATGAACGGCTATTGACTGATAATATAAGAGTGTGGTCTTTATTAGATTATGTAGTTGTTGAGCTTGTTCATTTTTGCTATCGTTCAAACTTAAATTCGTTACTTGTGAGGAGATATTTATTTCAACGCTGTTCTTTTCTTCACATATATGTTTACACTGAGATACTTGCTCTCACACGCACAAATTACCAATGGACTATGTCCATGTCACTCGTTCTTTTCTTTTCTCTCCTCTCGAAAGATTTGATTCACATCATTCAATGATGCTATTACGTGAAATATTATATAAATATGATATTTATGAACGTTCTCATTATGTACATGTTGTATCACATATGAGCGATATTGACGAAGGTTAATTTTATATAATTATACTATTACGTAAGCGTGATATCGATAAAGGTTGGTTGTATATGATAATGATGTCATCAAGAGATGATAATATGTGCACAGGTCGAAACTACCCGATCGTAAACGATCGTGCGCAGAGAAATACGCCTGTGTACTACCGTTTTTTACCGTATTACCTGTCTCAGTATTACGATCGTATATCTCCGTGTCGTATATGGTCGTTTACACACGTGTACGGTCTCTGTACTCGTCGACCTGGGTAGTGATGATCTCAGTACGACACATTCTTAAGCAATCTCTACTTTTTGTAGTTAGTAGAAATAAATGCCTCCTCATGAAAAGTTATTAAATTGATCCTTGCCATACTACTATTCAATATTCTCCTTACATCATATATTGACATCCAATTTATCCTCACTAACAATCCGTGGCGTTTATTAGCTACATTTTGGTCTAAATAAGTCCTACTTCTGAATCATATTCTTTCAGAAAATTTTTCTTAAAAACTGTACTGAAAATGATGAGAAAATATCGTGAAATTTCCACTCGCGAGCAAAATAGAAACCATTAAAACATAAGTAACACTCATATATGTATTTCTGATCTTCTAAATACAATACAGAGCTAAACGGTTCTATTCTGTGTGTTACATGTGTTTTGACGTTTTGTGTTCGGCTGGATAGTAAAAATTTTCTGAAAGAATATGGTTCGGAAAATAAGACTTATTCAGGTTAAAATGTAGCTGATAAAAGTCTCTCGATGCTAATGTACGATATAAGAGGAATATTGAGTGCTAGTCTGACAAGAATAAATTTAATGATTTTTGATGAGAATATATTTTTTCTATTAATCATAGAAAGTGATTGTTAGTAGGTGTTAATGAGCACAACTTGTCGATCTTTAAGTGTTATTATGAGTGATTTCGATAGTGCTTATGAAGTTGAATATTTGGAGTCTAAGTATAAACTACTAATAGTCGAAAATTGTTTTAACTACATTTCAAAATTTCCAGTTTCATTCACAGTTGTCTAATTCAAAAAGGATTTAGTTATATATTTAGCTTCTTCAAACGAACACGATGTTAATATATATTTCAATCTACACATCAGACAATATTGTACAGTTTCATGTTGTCTGTCTTTTGGTGTATATGAAAAATTTATCGTACATATTTAGTGAGAGAAAAACTATATTGATACTTAGTGCAGTTTATTCTGAAACACTCATTAGTTTTCTTGCCCATAAACTGCTAGGTAAAAGAAAAACGCAATTTACTTTGAAATTATTTTTTTTTAAGATAGTCGTGTGTCAAATAGGAAATGTGAGAGTTTAGGATGATAAAGTTTGAATTTGACTTTAGATTTTCATTGAAGCAGAGATTTAGAATGAGATTTTTTACTTGATATTTGTATGTAAACTTCAATAATCCAAGTTATCCCGATCCGATAGGATAAAGTGCCATCGTTTTTTGAAAAATATTCCCTATAACATAATTATTTATTCTGTTTCTTAGAATTTCTTCTTCAAAAACATAACAAAATCGTTCGCTTCAAGAAAAAAAGCTTCCATAAATGAAATAGTTTTATTCTAATTTCGAGAATAGCTCCAAGCAGGAGTGCAGAATCTTTCTTGTGCGTTCCCGCACGAGGAGAGGACAGGAAGAATGTTTCGTTTACACTCCAACGTTAGACTTCTTATACATAAAGATCACGGAGCGCTCCAGCTATCATGTTTTACATATATTTTCTTGATGATGTATATATTTTTCTCAAACACTGATTTCCTTTTCTGTGATTGTACGAAGACCTTGTAGTTAGCCCGTCTTCCTGTGGCATCTATACATGCAGTTGATCGATTCAATTAAAAAGTATCCTGCTACATCTTTAATTGAAAGTCTAGAAGGAACTAATTTCGGCTTTTCATTTTCTTTGTCAATGCATCTTTAGCCAATTCATTTATCCGATTTTCTACATCAGCTATATTACGATTCTTACCTTACTGTAATTTTTAAATGAGTTTGCTTTGTTTTTCCGATTAACTATGAAATTTAGTTGGAAATAATAACACTTTGCAATATGTTCATCCTTGTCATTTTGAGTTGTTATTGATTACAGAAGCAATTAATTTCGAATCTAAAGTAAACTCTAACATCGTACGCTAATATTTAGAAAAACTATCCGTTAATAAACTGGTGATCGATCTTGATTTTGAATAGTTTCATGATCTGCTTGTCGTTACCTAGATTGGTGATAGTTTTTGAGAGCATTATTTTTATTCTCATTTAGAAAAATATAACAAGTTAGGAGTACGATGCAAGTAAGAGATTTTCTGCCTAAGAATACTGCGACGAGTAGACAGGTCGTGGTTGAAGAGCGAAGTGTTTCGCGTTTTCTAAATTATAGCTATAGTGAAATAAAACTGAAGAAACATTAGATTCGGATAGCTGTTTGAAATAATCTCATATGATTTATCTCTGCTTAGAAATATCAAGTTAAGCCAACTTATGTTGTAGTCTATGATTTCTTCCATGACTGACTTTGCTGTGATCCGTATAACACTGAAATATAGCCTATAATACACTCATTCTCGATGCACAATAATCACTCTCGCGTTTGGGTCCCATTTGGACTGTTGTGAACTCTCTCTGAGGTCGAATATTAATTTTCATGTCTCAAATATATCTTTCGACCAAAAAATTCGACTAACATTAATAACTAACTAAAGAAAAAACTCCTAATTACATCTTTATTTTTGAAAATAAACTTTTAATTCATTTTTTTTACTGATTCTAGATATAATCTACTATGATGAAACAAAAAAATTTAACTTTTCTCGTTCAAACAACTACATCGAGTGTTACTGATCAATGGCCACATCTTAGTACACTTCACATTGTTCTCATTTGTGTAATCAATATTGGTTTATTTTTCCTGACATGGTTGGTTCTACGAGTAATTTGGAAACCGCCAAAGGCTACTAGTTCAAACGAGACTACGAAAACCGTAGAGGATCAAGAAAAGCAGCCATTAACAGCATCAAATTTAGAGGAAAGTAAAGAAGCTCTGGAGAAGGAGATTAATGGAAAACGAGATATTTATGAAGGAGATGTCGGCGGAGATTATAGTAAGAATTGGATTTATACTTTTGACATGGTATTTTTAATTAGTATGTTTATTGCTCTTATTGTGCTAATTGTCGTTACTCTATTTATTCAGCGTGAATTATTTGGAGAATGGATGTTTTGGCTTGAACAATTTGTGATTATCGTCATTTTATTAATAACATTATTTATCGGAGGCTTAATATGTCGTCACTTTTGTCAGACAGACGAACATGGCTACATAATTACAAATCGATACAGTCCTTTCAAAGTGAATTATACGAAAAAATTACACCATTTTACACATTATATAACTCCTCTAGTTCTGGGATCGATTAAACGTCGCTTTTTAAAAGAACATGTACATAGAGCTACCGAAGGCACACTTTTACTCGCCCTTAACAAAAAAGTGGGGTTTGTATTTTCACTCAGCCTCATATGGCGGTACTTCTCGGCTTTTGTCGTTATGATTCTTTTAATTAAACCTTTACGTGAACGTATCGTACTGTTTATGATTGCGTTCAATGCTATGGATCGTCCGGAAGATCGTCCCAACACATTGTTATGGACAGTGGCTTACAACAACATTCCTGCAGCAGTTATTACGATTTTCTTTCGATGGCTTTACATTTATGTGGGAGACAGTCGTGACTTGGCCTACATTTTCACTATGGTAAATGTTGTTGGTGATGGATTAGCTGAACCTATTGGTATCTACTTTGGTAAACATCGGTATAAAACACGAGGATGTTTCAATAAAACAGCCTATCGTCGATCATTCGAAGGATCTTCCTGTGTACTTTTATCTACTGTAGTCTTCATTTCCTGTTTTTATTACGCTTTCAAAAGTGCTCTACAATTTTACATTACAATATTTCTACTTCCACCAATAATGGCTTTGACTGAGGCTACAAGTCCTCATACTTGTGACAGTGCTTTTATACATTTTGTTGGCGGTTTGTTTTTATTTATTGTTGTCACATTTGTACCATAAGGCAAAGTTCCTCTTTTTCATCACATTTGTTTTTGAATTAAAATATTGTGTACAATAAATTTTATTCTCACTCGAATTTTACGATATACTTAGGTCTAATCAAAAGTTCGAGTTTTACTTTATTAAATGTTCAAAATAGTCTTCATGATTATTTATACAAAGTTCGTGTTATGACCTACTCTCCGGACTAGGCCATAAAGTGGCTCCAGCTACCGTTTCTCGTCTTCTGTGCTTTCATCTTTCCATAGTGGTGTTTAATGTTAATGGCTACTACACTAACGTGGTTTTTCTTTTCTCTTTGTCTCCCTGGTTCAAGATTGATCCAGGTGTACGCTCTCTTTGTTTTCATGATCTATCTTTGGATGTATTCGTGATATCACTGTATGATGTCACTTTCTCCCTATGATATCACTGTATGATATCACTTTCTCACTATGATATCACTGTATGATATCACTTTTTCACTATGATATCACTGTATGATATCACTTTTTCACTATGATATCACTGTATGATATCACTTTCTCTCTATGATATCATTCTTTCCAGGTTCTTCCCTTTTTTTTGTATAAATAGCCAGGATTTTTCCAATAAATATATATATAAGATATATTGGACAAAGCGACATTAACAGGGACTCCCCAGGGATTTCATAAGGGAGAATGGACTAGGGATTCTTTTTATCTATGGCTTCACTATACTAATATTAATTTTTCTCACAGTGCGCGATCACTATGAGATAGAATTTTTAAAAATATATATTTTTAATTAGCATGTCAAGGGCTACAAATTAATATAAAAATATTAATATTTTCATTGATATTTCGATTTTTTCCTACGAAAAAAACGGAAAATCTATTTTTTCTATATGCTTTAACCATAGTGATATTAATTTTTCTCACTGTACTGGATTACTATGAGATAATTTTTTTAAAAATATATATTTTTAACCAGCATGTGGGAACCTACAAAATGA
>JAJEKB010020821.1:335491-351935 GCA_022393335.1 Macrotrachela quadricornifera | reverse complement strand
ATTCTCCTTCGACCCACTATCAACAATAGAAAAACAAGAAAAGAAAAGAAAAAGACAGAAAGTACTAGAAGAATAAAATGAATAAATAAAAAGTCTGACAAAGGAGGCTTTGACCTGCTGAAACATCACGAACAATTAAATTAATTATTTATTTCGAGGAAGAGTAATGAAAGATTAAACAGAAGATCTGAAGTATGCTGTATAATTTTAATACTAAAAGTTTAAGTAGAGTTGTTGCGTTTAGAGTTAAAAAAATTTATTTGCCACTTGTAAAAATAAAGAATCCTTATATCATTGTAATAATATTCTACTATTCTTATGTTCTTTTGAAAATCCTATGTTTAATTTAGAACGCTGAATGCTTTAGTTAGTTATTATTTAAGGTCTTTCCCAAAAAAGTCTCTTTTCACCAAAGTTGTGAAAATTAAGATAGTTCTGTGACGGATAACGAGGCCCGTGAGTCTATTGACTGAGGAAACAATACACAAACATCAGTATATATAACTACGAAGAGAGGAAAGAATATGACCGGTATATAATGTGGCCGAAAAGTGACCCCATGACCGGTATGAGAAACAATAACGGATGAAATCCGTCACACACTCCCACACCGTGATGCAAGTGCACCCGCGCGAGTTCAAGTGATTGACAAAAAAAAACAGAAAGGATAACGTAGGTTATTAAGAAAACATAACAAAAATTTACGATAGTTGAATAAATGAAGTGAACCACAAGAAAAAGGAGAAAAACATTAACGCTAAAGTGCTTGATTAGAATTTTCGATAGAAATACAGTAAAGAAAAGAAAATAAAAGAATGGCATTCAAAGAGCCATTCAAAAAAATATACATTTTCTTGTTTTTTGCTTGAGAGATGAGCTGTTACTTGTTGTATTGATGGTAATTGGGCGACACGATTTGAAACGGAAACGAATGTGATTGACGTGAGAAATGATGAGGTGACTTAAGTATAGAAGACATGAAACGTACGGATGCTATAAGGAAAGTTCGTTGGGATTACGCACAGTCGGCCCCTATAACTAGCCGCCCCTTGATACGTTTACTGGTCTTCTGTAACATTACCATGCTTTTAGTACTGCCCACTTCAGTACTAATGACTCCTGGCAGTGCCATGTCCTTGTACCCACGTTTACATCAATCATTATTCGTTGCCGAACAGAGTTAGCCAAGTTGAATCATTGACATTGTTGACTGGACGTTTGCCTTGAGATGATAATGAGAAAGGACGAAATACTGAGTAGCAGAGAGATACAGGATGATACGGTGAAGCGCTTACAGATGTTATAAAGTAGATGTGTCGGAACCACACATCATCGGCTCGAACCTAGCCGCCCTCTCGCACGATGTTGTTCTTCACTCACACTGTTGCACCCCTCAACAGTACCACTCTACCCGTATTGTCTCACCTAACTCCGTCTCTCGAACTTAGTCATCACCGCTGTGTCAGTCATAAAGAGAAATTGCCACATTGAAGGTTATTGAGGAGATTGATTAGGAAAAATTCGTGAATTATCCAACAATCAATTCATTTGTCTTATGGATAGCAACAGATGAATAGAAGGAATGGAAAAAGATAGCTATGATGACCTGCTCATTTCTAATGTAAAATTTAAATGGTAGGCACAAGGTCAAATGGAAAGAAAAGATAAGAGAAGAGTCATAAGGTCAAACGGAGGGAAATAGGTGAACATTATACAATTAAGTTGTAGAAGGACCAGAAGGAAGTACTTGTACTAGACAAAATCTGAAGTAATACTCATTACGACAAACTACAATCCATGAAAAAAACTTCCTAGAACCACGCGCGATGCGAGAGTTCATTATATGAAAGCAAAAATACCAAGAAAAATGTGATCAACTTATATGCGCAAGCACAACAACGTTTGTGGTTACGCACGCTTTCTTCGAAATGAAGATTAATGGCATATCTTCCTCAGAAAATCATTTCAAGATTCCTGATTGTTCATATGACCATGATGCATTATGACTAGAGGAACGGATCAGGCACCACAAAAATATGAAAAGGGATACAATAAGGATAAGGCAACCCATATTATAAAGTTTTTTTTAATGAAGGAGAAAGGAAAGGAAGAGTTAGAAGAAATTGTTAACGTAGAAATGATTAAGTCTATTAGATGGTGAAGCTGAGAATTCAGAAAGTTCGATTGGTGGGATCGCCATATGTGACGGACAACGAGGCTCGTGAGTCTATTGACTGAAGAAACAACACACAAATATCAGTATATATAGCTACGAAGAGAGGAAAGAATATGACCGATATGTAATGTGGTCGAAAAGTGATCCCATGACCGGCATGAGAAACAATGGCGGATGAAATCCGTCACAAGCTCATCTTCTGCTCTTTCAGAAACGATATTGGTTCTTCTCCGATACCTCGTTTTTGGCCAAAATCTTCGGCGATCTAAAAATATTCTTATTTCTAAAAAAAACGAATAATGTTTTTCATTTTCTCTCGATTTATAACTTTTGGATCTTCTGATAAGGAATTCTCGAAAGATCTTTAATGGATATATATATAATTGTTTTTCTGCTCAAAGAGACACGTTGAGGTGCATGGCATCATAGAGTCCTTTTATTAATTAAGCTTTGTTTTTTTTTACTGTATATACAGTCACTTATGCAATTGGATATCTATTTTTGGTGTCCCTCACATGCTGACATGCTCTTTCTAACAAAAAAAACCATATGGCGTGGGTCTGTACTAAGAAATTTGTCCAAAATGAGCTGTTTTTGGCCTTTGTTTGGCTCACATTTCTGTCAAACATCATATTATCGAACTGGAAATTTTATCATATCTCCTCGCTGCAGTCCCAATATATGCTCCAAATTTCAGCCTGTTTAAGCACATCGAGGCTGAGATTGGTTATATGTATATGATGAAGTGGCAATAAATGTACAAGTATACGAGAAACACAAAATAAAAGTCACTTTTCTATCAATAGAAGAAATGAAGAAATATTAAGATCTGGTTCAGTAAATGGTGTCTTATTTACTAGTTGATAATATCTCCTTGTTGTGGTCCTCTTTCTTTATGTTTTCCATACAAATCAGAACAGTCTTACTTCCAAAGGAGGTTAATATGTGGAATTTTCAGGACACAAAGATGTCATCCTGTCCTGTGGACGCCTTTGGTTCAAAATGAAAGTACATGATCATATTTCTTACTCACAATTGAGATAAAGACTTTCCTTGAATTAATTCATATCTCAGATATATTTTATCTCTGAATAGATCCAACTCATCAGAATACCACACATATTGTTTTAAAGACTACGAAAGTAATCGATGATTCATTAAAAAAATATTCTTAATACAATAAGCAATGCATAATAAGATATATCATTATTACATGACATGAATTTAAGAGAAAAAAAATTAATGATTATGAATATTAGTTGATAATAGAGAATTTCCATTTTTTTTATAAGTCTATGCCATGACTGATGGTTGTTTTTATGTTATTATATGACAGAAGAACGAGTAAGGCAGTCATGTAGTGTGAGTCATTTGCAATTTTCTTTCTTTATTATGCTATCGAAGGACAAATAAAAGAAAAAGTCAATGTTTGACGATACATTAATCATATATGACTCTTGTCAAACATTACTTATATCCTAATTCTCAAGCGTGGTAAATTTTATTTTTCATTGTAATTTTATTACTATTCTTCTCTATCTATGCCGTCGAATAATATAAAACAATCTTGCACAACCAACGGTAATTACACATGTGATTATTCATCTCAACTTACATATAGATATGTATATAAAGGCGTCTGTTTCTTACTATTTCTAGTCAATTAAGATTCGAAAAACAATGGCATCATCTTCAGTGAAACTCATACCTAATTATGAAGGTTTTATCGATCCAAAAACAACATCAAATCATGAAAAATTTCTCATGGATATGGCAGCAGTGGGCAATATTCATCCGGTACGATTCTTCAGCCTCAAATATCATGCCTTACCATGTACTTTGTCTTCGAATGTCTATAATTATCGATCAAATCGTAACAACGCATCGCCTGTACTTCATACGACCAGGCAAGCGTTTTTTTAAAATTTTTTTTTATAGAAATTTAATGTAAAATTTTGTTACTGAGTTAGATTCGATATTTAATCTAACTAGATATAAACGAAAGAATAATGTTTTTTTTATTTTCATTACAGTACTATCAAACATCTTATTGATGAGTATAAACTGGATCCAAATACAATGATATCGAATATGACCTATGAAGAGGAGAAAAAAATTTCTTATTATACTGATATATACATTGATTTTGGTGATTATCTCTCCGTACATCTATCAGGTGGTCATTTATCTCAAGGAGAACTTGACAATCCACTCGATCTTAAACCGGATACCGATGACAAAAAATTCTTCTGTTTCAATGCATTTGTTGTGAGTTATTGATAAACGATTTCTATTGATAAACTATTTCCATAAAATATTTGTAATAGGTTTATTATGTTCCACAAACACTTGAACGAGCACAAATACTAATTGATCATTTATATCGATACAAACTATTTCCTATTACAGAAACAAGTCTACAAATGGTTTGTTATAATCCACAAAGTGGATTTTACACATCATCGATTATGATCAAACGACCATTAATTAAAGATTTGCGTTTGAACTATGGTGATGATTTTCAGGAAGTTCATGAAAAACTTTTGAAACGATTGAGCGAAGCCGATTCGACTGGTATTACTTTCTTACATGGACCACCGGTAAAATAATGATGTCATAATTCAAAATCATACATATATTTATAATCTTTTAGGGAACCGGCAAAACTTATTACATTCGATACTTAATTAATGAAATTAATGAAAAATGTTTGATTTATGTACCACCTGATTTGGTCACAGTAAGACTTTCAATTCAATTTCTTCTGATTCAATATGTATTTCTTTTAGGAAATGACAAAACCTGGCTTTTTACCATTTTTAATGCAATATCCAAATTCAATATTAATTATTGAAGATGCAGAAAATATTATACTCGATCGTAAAGATGGTGCTAATGCAAATCAAGCTGTTAGTAATTTATTAAATCTTAGCGATGGTCTCTTAGGTGATGCAATGCATCAACAAATTATTACAACATTCAATTGTGAAATCAAAGGTATCGATCCTGCTTTACTTCGCGAAGGACGTCTATTGGTCGAACACAAATTCGATAAATTATCAGCTGAAAATGCTCAACGTTTATCTAAAGAATTGGGTATTGATCAAGCAGATCAAATTCAAAGTCCAATGACTTTAGCTGAGATTTATGCCAAGAAAACATCATCAACATAAAGAATTCATTCTTTGTTAGATAAAATACTTTTAAATTTTTAAATAAAATGACATGTTTTTAAATTATCATATCAGTTATGCTACTGCCAATAGATAAGAGTGAGAAAAGGAATTCAATAAGTGTGTGTATAGGAATCGAGTAATAGGTAGCAAAAAATCCTTACGCTCAATTCTAGAATAGAAAAACCGATGTCATTATCAACAAAAACTAATTATGATTAGTAATATTGAGATATATATGTGTGTATACAGGGTGAGTCTTTTCGTCATTTACATCAACAATCACATTTTTTTCCTAGGAATACATCGAACCATTCAGTTTCAAAATTTTATGATAGATTTTTGTTTGTTAATGTTCAAAAACTAGTTGAAATACTTTCCGTCTAGTGTAAGAAGTGACTACTAAAAATTGTATAAACAATCAAAAATGAATCTACTTATCCGATAATATGGTAACATCCTTGTAAATTTTGGGATTTCGCTATGTAATCTCGATCTATTTCAACAATATTTCAGATAATATAGAGAAAAACCAAGACAATAGGAATATATTGATCTACCTTTGTTTTTTATTCTCGTCGATGAACACTAGTTGTTCTACAGGTTATTTACAATATTCTAAATAAATACGCACACCAACAGTATGTTTGTACATGTAATTCTTAAAAATACCTGAACAGGTTCATAATTCGTATTTTGAACCATTTTCCATTTCCAAACAACGACTATAAATGATATTTGGATTAATTTATATCAGTTTGTATAATCGAGTATAAATTATAAGCTGCAATATAATGCTGTTTTGACGAATTATTTTAAAAGATAAGCTATAAGTTCTTTATTAATGTATTCCAGCAATTCGGTGAAATCTATAATTCGAAAGATTTTATTGATTCTATAACAAATACTCGGGGCATACCAAAAGTAGTGAGAAGCGCCAGAAATGACATTCAAAAAAATTTATAATATATGAGTTGATGTTTCTTTATCTGCATTTTCAAATGGTGAAAATCGCAGCTTCTTATCTCATTTCTCGAAAAAAGTTATTCAAAAAAAATATTCGTCAATATTTATACAACTAGCACGTATAAAGAAATGAGTATGTACCAATCTGCTAGTGCAGAAATATTTGATGGAACAACAATCAAACATACGATAATAATTATCGAGATGATTATTGTTTTTCTTGTCATCATCAATATAAAATGCTTGTGATACATTGCTTCAGTGTATTTATATACAATACAAGAACGTCAGTCAAATGTTTTATCTGTTTATCACACCTTATTGCTTAAGATAATTCACATGTTCATAATGAGAATTATTTCTTCTTTGATTTCGACAGGATATGTGAGCATCAAACTGGAAAAAAGAAATACGAAACAAAACCGATTCAAATAAATTATCATATCATTGGATCAAGCTCTATTCAATGTGTCGCAGCTCTGCACACTTGAAAAATGCATCTACACCGACGCGAGATTAGAATATGTGAAAATCTCAATGATTGATTGACTGATAAATAAATTTTTTCGGGTTAATCATTTAAACGAAATATTTTTTCTTTTTTGAGCTTCCAATCTGTTGAACTCCTCAGTTGAGAATTAATGAGTACAAACTGTTGATTAGAATAGAGCATTATCAAAAGCAATACTAATATAGGAATTAAAGCACATAGTGAAAAATAGTTCACAAGATATAATCTTCGAAAGTTATGCATGTTGGACAAGTAGATTATATCAGATATTAGTAACCAAAGAAAACTATTTAGATTCATAAAAGTTCAAAAAAAAATAAAAGGTTATGTGCAAATACACATACACATGTATATACATTTAAACATAAGGATAGAAATCACCGCGACCAATGACTATTGTATTTTCACCTTCAAATTGATATGGAGGAATTTCAAGATTGTGCAATGCCGGTCCTTTACGTGCTCGTCCCGATGCATCAAAATGTGCACCATGACATGGACAAAAAAAACCATTAAAGTCACCACAGTTTGGAATTACTATGCAACCTTAAAAATAGACGAAAAACAAAAAATTTTAAATACTTTTTTTGATAATGATTGTCTATAATTATACCAAGATGAGTGCAAACGCCAACAACAACAAGCCATTTAGGATTTTTCACTCGTTCAGAATCATTTTGTGGATCACGTAATTGATGGATATTAACACCTTCTTCTCGTGCTATTTCTTCTGATGTACGGTGACGAATATAAACTGGTTTATTATGCCATTCATATATAACACTTTTGCCTTCAGGTATGGTATTAAGATGTATTTTGACAAGAGAAGACTTTGTATCTTTCGCTGGACCCAAATAAGTATTAATATCGCGTATTATATATTTAGTCATATAAGCAGAGCTTATGGCAAAACCTAAAATAAAAAACAAAAAGATGTATGCCATTTTTCATCATCATGTTTATGCTAGACTTATCTCTTATTGTTTGATTATAATTTAGTAATGATTATTAATGCTGAAGAGTATGCTTACCGATGGGAATCAAATATGAATAAGGCGAAGTGATATCACCTTCATCTCGATATGACTTTGATGCATCAAGACGTGCTTTACGACGATAGTTATCAAAATTTGGTACTTGTATATCAGTATGCGCATGACGAATACTAGAAGTAACTGGATAAAAGGAATTCATACCGTTAAAACTGTTTGTAATGCAAGGGTTTTCACGTAATAAATGTTTATTTATTGATAAAGATGTCATTGGTGTTCGTTTAGCAAGCTGGTGATAGAGAATGGTTATTATTTGAGTGATTTGTCTGTTACACATTTGCATGATCCTATCTGTAACTAAATGAGAATAAAAATAACATTTTGCATTCATGCAATTTATAAATAAAACAAAACATTTAAATTTTTTCACCAACGAATCATGTTTACACATTACATACATATTTGTATATGTCAAAAAGTGTTAATGTTATTCATTAAATGATCAATAGTCACTAAAAGATTTGCAAACGATAGGAAAAAAACAATACTTGTTTATGTTGAGTAATAAATTGTGAGATATAGGGAACATTACTTTTATTTTTTCATTCTGTTGAAGTCATGCGTGACGACAGAATTGAGAAGAAAAATAGTAACATGGACGGTGATAATCGTCAGAGAAACATACAAAACGAAAAGAAAAGTCATATTTCTTTGATTTTGCTTTCTTTACTGTAAAACTCGGAAATCCTCACAGCGAAAATCCTGAATATACATAGAAGCACAATGCATTTATCCGATGTTACGTTTTATTGATAAAATATGATGAAAAAAAGAAAAAACATTTTTTACCTATCATCAAAAATAGGTGAAAATGGATCTCAAAGTAAATGGTGTGGGCTTTCGTCCTTTGCTATTTGATTCAGACTCAGAGCCATTTTTTTAGGATAACTAGCAATTACTAAGTGCTACAAAATTGCAATGAGAAGAGGCTGCGGAAAACCTACCATGTTAACAACATGAAGTACACAGTATGTTATATATGGGTACGAATATTGTTTAATGAGATATAACTGAATAAATTAATTGCGAGATAAACTAATTCATGAATTATTTATTTATTTAACACAAAAAATACAGTGAAGCTTTCGACCACTATCAAAGGGTCATTTTCAACACTAAAGTTACATAAAAAAAATCTGTACATTGTTTTTAGAACAATCTCTGTTTATTATTTCTTTTTTTTGTTGTTCCAGTGCAATGTATATATTAATGCTTATATAGTGTCTGTCCGTCTGTTACCAGGTCAAAGGGTAAAGGTCGCATAAGGCACTAAGAGAAATAGCTAAGGAACTATCCTAAGGAGGTATCGATAGGTGTTCAAGGGCTATTATATAAAGGTACCCATAGGTCCACAAGGACCATAAGACTATAAAGGAGTAGGGTATAAGGATATACGAGTTAATAGGCTAAAGCTAAAGGGGTATAAGAGATAATATCGCAAAAATATAAGGATGCACGGGTATAAGACTACTAGGATAAGAGGCTATAAAATCTATATACATAATGCGAACTCACTGATTGTCTATTACGGAATCAAGACTAAACGACCGATGTGAAACTTTACATTAAAAAAACATTCATGCAATGTGCACAGTCTCTTGCTAGTGTTCCAATAATTATACGAAAAAAACAACAAAACAAAAAGAAATTGTTTTATAAATAATGTACACATTTTTTTTATGTAACTTTAGTGTTGAAAATGACCCTTTGATAATGATCGAAAGCTTCACTGTATTTTTTGTGTAAAATAAATAAAAAATTGATGAATTAGTTTATGTTGCAATTAGTTCATTCAGTTATTTATATTTCATTCAACAATATTAGTACTCATATGTACCAGTTTGAGGAAGTAAAGGAAAAGTTTAACCGATTAGGCTGAAATTTTTAGGGATGACCACTATGACTAGAGCAAACATGATTTTTCAGAAGGTCAAACAAACTGAAAAAAATTCATTTATTAATTTCACATTGTCTTCATCTCATTTCATACCTTTAATGTAAAATACACGTTTTCTTTTCAAATACTGATGATGAAAATGGTTCTGTTTGTTTTCATTATTATAGAAATTGATTATTAGAATCGACAACAGCAGAGGAAGGAAAGAAAAAAATAGCATACTAATTTGCGTATGTGCTCGCCAAATTTTTCTGTTCTTGTCATTACTATAACGTTTCTCTTATATTTTTAGTGTAAGTATGCCATAGAACATAACCATGTGAAGATGTGCAAGGAGGTAAACAACATGTTTTGATGTTTTTTTTTTGCGTTAAATATAAGAAGAGGGGTGCAAATTTTTCTTTTTTTAAGTTGTCTTTCACCGTTTTTCAAGAAGAAAATCAATCTTTTTGTTTATTAGATTGTCAGAGAAACTACAGCTTGCATTAATCCTAACAATACACATCGATGGTGAACTTGTCTCTTCTTATCCTACCTGTCGAATTAGTCCATCGTATATTCGACCATTGCGATGCCCAAACAATTCTACTTTCAGTTCGTCCTGTTTGCAAACAACTTTATTCTATTGTTAACACGTACAATCGATTTGAGCTCAACTTCAGTTTAAGTTCAAAGGCTAATTTTGAATTAATTATTCGTCTCATTCGACCTAATAATGTTATTTCACTCACTATCAGTCTATTTGAGCCATTATTTGATATTCATCAATTTACTGGACTTCATTCGTTGACTCTTCACCGAATTGGCAACTGGGAACTAGAATATCTTTTACAACAAACGAACTCTCAATCTCTAACCGTACTTTCAATCGAATTAAGAGAAAACATGCATTGTAGAACATGGGAACTTGTTTCATCAGCGACCGCTCGATACAGTCTTCGAAAGCTAAGATTGAATAATATCAAGTACAAATTAGAAGATGCATCATGGCCAACTCAATGCAAATTAGAGCATCTGACAATTGGCACCTGCACCTATCGTGATTATCATGTCATCCTCCATCAATTGCCTCATTTACAAACATTTGTCATGAACGATTGTAATATGAATAATACTGATGACACGATTCTTTCATCCTCTCTCCCTGTATTCTATCCATCATTAAAGTCTCTAACCATTACTGACTGTACAATTCCTGCAGAATATTTTGAATTGCTATTTTCATTAACACCAGGACTTATCCATCTCAAACTCATTTCTCATAGGAAGATGCTTGACTGTATGTTTGACGGTGCTCATTGGGAACAGTTCATTCGAACAAAATTATCTTCACTAATTCAATTCGAATTTTTCTTCTCCTATACTTACTGCGTAGACGATCAATTTATTAGTCTCGACTCATTCATCATTCCATTTCGAACGCCATTCTGGCTCGATTACAAAGGTTGGTTTGTTACATGTGATTATGCCATAAAATTACATGAAATCTGGCTGCATACAACACCAATCAGTATTACTAATTTTGCCAGTCCACTAAGATGTGAAACATCATGGAGAGATAGCGTATGTCGCCTGACCAAACGATCGATAACTAAAATGGTTGATTCTATTGTGAATGAGGTATGTGTAAAAATTTCTGTCACAGTATCCGTAACTTGAGTGGTTTCAGAATTTTGAGCAGACTTCTGCGGCTCCTTAATATACTTCCTTCAGATTTGAATGAACCTTTCTCGAAACTTCCTGTATAGACATTGACCGAACTAGATCTTCACGAAATTAAAATCGGAATTATTGGAGCACAACACCTCGCGGATGCTTTACGAAATAATACGGTAATCTTCATTCTATCATTTTCTACTTCATATTTACTTTCTCTCATCTATACAGACATTTATCACACTAGACCATTACAATAGATCAATCAAAGATACTGAACTAAAATATCTTGTTGATGCCTTACAAAATAATACTGTAAGTTTAAATCTGTCTACATCGATCTCATAAGTATATTCTTCCATCTACACAGACGCTCAAAGAACTTCACCTTCAATACAATGACATCGAAAATATTGGTGCACAACATCTCGCTGATCTCTTACGAAATAATTCGGTGATTCTCATTCTATCATTATCTATCTTATATCCATCTTAAATTCATGCAGACACTCACCATACTCGATCTTAGATCGAATCCAATCGAGGATGCAGGACTAAAGCATCTCGCTGACGCACTACGAAATAATATGGTCATTCTCATTTTCTCTTAGTTTATCTCATATCATCTTTTTCTATCTCTAACAGGCACTCACCACACTAAACCTACAATCTAATCAAATTGGAGCTCTTGGAGCACAATATCTTGCTGATGTTTTACGAAATAATACCGTGATTTTCATCATAGTCTCTTCCATTTCATATTCATCTTCTTCGATCTATACAGGTGCTCACTACACTGCAAATTCAGTATAATCAAATTGGAAATGTTGGAATACAACATCTGGCGGATGCTCTACGAATTAATACGGTAATATTCATACTCACTTCATATAACTCATATTCATCTTCTCTCTTCTATACAGGCATTGAAGACACTGAACATTGAATACAATCAAATTGGATGTGATGGAATAAAATATCTTACTGATGTCTTACAGATTAACACGGTAATCTTAATTCTATGTTTGTATGTATATTTTACTCTCCTATGTATATAGACACTCAACATACTGAACCTTCAAAGTAATCAAATCGGAATAACTGGAGCACAACATCTCGCTGATGCTTTACGGAATAATACGGTGACTTTTATTGTCTTATTATCTATCTTATATCCATCTTTTGCTATCCATTCAGTCACTTACTACATTACAATTTTATAATAATGAAATTAAAGCTGATGGCGTACAATATCTTGCCGATGCCTTAAAGACTAATATGGTAACCTTCATTCTTACTTCATTCATCTTATATCCATCTTCTCCTATTTATACAGGCACTCACTACACTGGAACTTCCATATAATCAAATTGGAAATGATGGAACACGACATCTAGCTGATGCCTTACAAAATACCACAGTAATTCATATTCTTTTTTCATTTATCTCATAGTCATCTATCTTTATGTGTACAGACGCTGACCACATTGAATATTGGCGACAACGGAATCGAAGCTTCTGGAGCACAACATCTGGCCGATGCTCTACGAAATAATCTGGTGACCTACACACTGCATATTCATCTATCTTATATATATCTTTTTCGATTTGCACAGACACTCACTACATTAAATGTTCGAGACAATCGAATAGGACCTGACGGAGCACAATATCTCGCTGATGCTTTACGAAATAATACGGTGACTATCATTCTATCAATATCTATCTTATATCTATCTTATATCTATCTTAAATTCACACAGACACTCACCACACTTGATCTTCAATCGAGTGAAATTGGAGATGTTGGAACACAACATCTTGCCGAGGCATTACGAAATAATACGGTCACTCTCATTTTCTCTCAATTTATCTTGTATCATATTTTCCTATCTCCAACAGGCACTCACCACACTCAATCTAAACTCTAATCAAATCGGAGTTACCGGAGCACAATATCTCGGTGATGCTTTACGGAATAACAGAGTGACATTCAGTCTCTCCTCATCTATCTCATATTCATGTTTTTCTGTCGTTTAGATACTAACCACACTATACTTAGAATTCAATCAAATCGGAGATATGGGAGCACAACATCTCGCTGATGCCTTAGAATATGGCACGGTAATTATCATATCGTCTCTATGCAACTCATATCCATCTTTTCCTTGTCACATAGACTCTTATCACATTGAGCCTTCGAGATAATCATATTGAAGCTTCTGGAGGACAATACCTTGGTAACGCTTTACAAAAGAATACGGTAACCTTGTTTTTCTTTTCATCTATCTCATATTCATTTTCTTCTGGCCATTCAGACTCTTACTGAACTGTATCTGTGGGACAATCATATTGGAGCTGCTGGAGCAAAATGCTTTGCCGATGCATTACGGAAGAATACGGTAACCATCTCTTTTTTTCTTCACCTAACTCATACTCATCTTATCCTATTTCCACAGACACTTAACACATTAGATCTTTACAGCAATGATGTCGGCAATGCTGGAGCTCAGTATCTCTCTGATGCATTACAAAATAACACGGTGACCTTTATTCTGTCTTTATCAATCTCGTACTCATCTTCTCTTATTGATACAGACACTCACCACACTGAATCTGTGGAAGAATGAAATCAAAGATGCTGGAGCACAACATCTGGCAAATGCCTTACGAAATAACACGGTGATTTTCTTTTCGGTTTTGCCTATTTGATATCCATTGCTTTTTATTCACATAGACGCTTACCAAACTGAATCTGTTAGAGAACTATATCAGTAATGAAGAGAAACGTCATCTCACTGATATCTTACAAAATACGGCGGTAATCATCATTTTTATGCCATATATCTTATATTAATGTTTTTTTATTTTTACAGACACTCATCGAACTGCAGATTTGAACACTAAAATGATCAATGACTAAACATTTGACTCGTACTAGAAGTATTTAGAGGTATCCAAAAGTATTATTGCACCTACTTTTGGATACTCTTAAGTATGCCATAGAAGTATTCTAAGAAAAAGTGTAGCCCGTATATATACGAGCCCCATAACGAAAGGGTTAAATTCAGACTCTTGTTGAATTCAATCAATGGTGGCAAATTGCATGTCGAAAGAAAAAGTTTGACAATCTTTATATTCATTTGCATTGATATAGAAATATGGAGAGGAACGATCAAAGAGAGAGCACCAATACATTTCTTTTCTCAGGTAATTGTAAGAATATCAAACAACTGTAATAAAATATGAAAGGTAACAACATCGTTTACAATACGTTCAATCATTCTCCAATCGTTTGATCCTATATCAATATAATGCTTGTCTTTTTCTAATTGATTTTGACCACTGGCAACATATTCTTTTGGATCATGTACTGATATACATTTAGCCTTGCTCATAGCATTCAAGTATATCTATATGGCTTATCTTCTGTACTACATCATTTTTTAAATGTAGGTTCTTTGCTACTTTCATGTTCGATATTTCTATTCCAGCCGAGTTTATTACTGATTAGAACATCGTCAGGCTTTACATTTAGTATTTTCAGACAATTGCCCAATGTTTCTAAAGCTAATCCAGTTCCATATTTTCGAGCACTGTCAAGTATGACCGTTTTTTGTGGTATTTTAAAGAAGGCAGATAGTTGAGTACAAAACCTGCTTATTACGCAATATATCTGAAATCCATGTAGCCATTCCAAATAATCGTCGGATTCTGAACAAAGTAGCCATTTTCATTTTTCGAAAGAGTTTTAGATTATGTGACTGTCTCCTTATGAGCGTAAAAAAATCAATGTTCTTAAATTTTAGAGAAATATATATACAAATACTTTGTTCCATTAATTCCAACAAAAACGAGTTGTGAATTATCTGGTAATAATCATTCGGATCTTCATCAGTATCTGTATGTTGCTGTTCAAAAAAATTTGATAATTTCTGATGCGATGGACCGGTAAACGGACGGGTTTTGTACGTAAATTGTTCATTATCAGCAGTTCGATCTATGTCAGAAATAAGATCATGTTGTAGTTTGTGTGTCTGTTTTGTAACACTATTAACGTTTTTTTGCGATGTGGTTTTATTTCCAGCTAGCCGGAGCTTTCTTTCCTTTTTCAAAGTTGAAGGACCTGGCATTTCAGACAAGATAAGCTTAGAATAATCAAAAAATCTAGAAAACAAGGGGTGATAAAATAATGCTGTGTTGCTGAGAGTACATGAGTTACGCTAATTATGATTCGGTTGCAGCGTCTTACTCATATTTTCCCAAAAAATTTAGGTCTTTGAATTTTTTTTCAGAAGATATTGAGATATAAAAATATGTGACTCATCTAAAAAGAAGAGGAGAGAGATAGAGACCAAAGCTATTTCAACATGACAGATGACGCTAGCTTACTGCCTCTGTTACGCGCTTTAAAAAAGTTCAATGAAACATATTGGAAATATACCATTTTAATACGATTTTTTTGAATTTAAATGAAAAAAATTCATTTCGAAAACTTGTTTTGCGTTTTTCTCAGAACACGGTTTTCGATCAGAAAAATTGGAACTCCTCCCTCATTTTTCGAGCTATACCCAATATTTTTTTTTTGTTTTAAAGGTCTCAGTAAGACGAAACTTTTGATCAACCAGTTTTTTTAAAATCGATTCCTGGGCTGAGAAAAGTGGAATTTACTGTCGTCAGATCACTGTTTTTTAAGACATACCTACTAAAATATTCATAAAAAATGAACAATAGGGAATTTAAAAATTCTGGTTGATCAAAAGTTGCGTACTGACGTGGGCTTTAATTTGAAACCAACCCGAGCTCTACATCTCGTGTTGAGACGGAGGCTTGTCAATTCTCCTGAAGGCCAAAAATGACCTATGAATCAGCTAGAAATCGGGTCTAGTACGACCTATAGGGCTGAAATTTTTACCAGAAGCATATCTCACTAAGATCACTCATCCCTGAAAATTTCAGCTCAAACGGACCATTCTAAGTGGGAAATTTTTTCTGAAGGGGGGGGGGGGGGGG
>JAJEKB010020821.1:322193-335391 GCA_022393335.1 Macrotrachela quadricornifera | reverse complement strand
CGCATTTCTTTATTGTAAGTAATATCATTTCAGATGACTATTTGCATCCTACATTCGTACTCTGAAATTCTTTTCTTATGATTTTTCTTTTTTCTATTAGTTCTGTCAATGAACACGACGATAACATCAACAATTACTACGGCTATACCAACAACGGCCGTTTCTATTTCAACAGGTCTGTATGTTAGAACTGTAAAATTTATTTTATATACCATGTTTAAAACTCCATACTCGCACTCACATCCTTAAGATTTTTATTTCTGGAGTTCATGGTATAAAGATTTTCTCACTCTTTTTTTAAGCATTCACTTGTCAATTAACATTTCAACCATTAATTTCGTATGCTACTGCTGGTTATGCAATATCTATTGCTGTTAATGATTTTAACAATGATAGTCACCTAGATATTGTTTTCGTTACTATTAATCAAAGATATGCTAGTATATTGCTTGAAAATGGTGATGGGACTTTTAAAGGACAAATAAATTATTTGACTAATGGGATCAATACAAAGTCAGTTGTTGCCGCTGATTTTGATCTCGATGGTTATCCAGATATTGCTGTCTCAAATTATGCATCTCACGACGTAAGTATATTGTTTGGCAATGGTGATGGAACTTTTCAAGCAGCAATAGTATTTTCCACTGGATACAACAGTTTACCATCGTCAATTGCTATCGGCGATTTTAATGATGATCATTATTTAGATTTGGCTGTTGTTAATGCCTTTCCTCCTAATATACCTGTATTGCTTGGCAGTAATTACAGAACGTTTCAAGTTTCAACTACATTTCCTTTAGGCACTTCAGGTTCTTGGTCAAACGTAGCTACTGGTGATTTCAATAATGATGATCGATTGGATCTCGTTGCTAGTTATACTGATTATGACTATGTGGGTATTCTACTTAATATTAATAATGAAGATTTTGCCGTACCATTCATGTATTCTACTGGACTTCACAGTTATCCTAACTCAATCGCTGTGAATGACTTCAATAATGATAATCAATTGGATGTTGCTATTGCGAATACAGATAAATCTAATATAGGTTTAATGTTTGGAAATGTTGATGGAACTTTGAAAGAACAAATTCAATTGTCGACTGGAACTTATAGCGGTCCATTCTCGATCGTTGTTGGTGACTTTAATAATGATGATGAGCAAGATCTTACTGTAACCAATAGTGATGCGCATAACGTAGGTATATTACTTGGTATTAGTAATGGAACTTTTCTAACACAAATTACTTTTTCAACTGAAGTTCGTAGCATACCAAATGCAATTGCTTCAGGAGATTTCAATAATGATGATAAATTGGATATTGTTATCGCTGATATTGGCTCTTCTAGTGTCGATATTTTATTGAACACATGTGATTGTTGTATATCTAAATAATTGAAGACAACTAAATCTACTTAATAATGATTCATTCTCTCTTTGTATTTGAAAAATACTAAATTATATGACATTTCACAAACATATATTGTAAATCTTTTAATTCTTCTTGACGATTAGTAAGCAGACGTGAATGTTAATTATAATAAGATCACCTAAGTAATGTTATGCAATTATTTTCTTTTTGTAGAAATATAAAAGCAATAGTCAAATAGCACAAGTATGTTCGAGTCGAAGACGGGTATTATTTGAGTTTGCTACGTTAACGAAGGAACCTCCCTAAATGACACCCTCCATTTGGGCTCATATTTTGCCTATAGATAGGACTCATAGCATAAATAAGAACCATAAAAGAGTTCGTGCCCAAAGCTTATTGTTGTTGAGATGTTGCGTTTTTAAGGTATTGAGATAACTCACTGCCGTGGTCTCCCTCAGGAAGATCAGAAAAACTCATTTTTGAATTTCAACTCGAAACTTTGTGTAGAGAAAGGTCTCAATGAGAGTGGTTTTTTGTGAAAGTTTCAGCTTTTCTGAATGCTTCTAATGGCAAATAAGAACATCAAAACTTGTCTCTACAAGTGACAATAGATTATCAAAGCTGTATCTTAGGATAGGAACAAGGAATGGGTCTGAAACTTTCACAATAAACTACCCTCATCGAGACCTCTCTCTGTACAAAGGTTTAAGTCGAAAATGGAAAATGAGTTTTTCTGATGTTCCTGAGGGAGATCACAGCAATGAGTTATCCCAATACCTTAAAAACGCAACATCTCAACGACAACAGGCTTTGGGCACGAACTCTTTTAGGACTCTTATCTACCCTATGACTCCTACCTATAGGTAAAATATGAGCTCAAATAGAAGGTGTCACTTGGGGAGGTTACCTCATCAGTGATTTTTCTTCGGGTTAGAAGTTTGATTGGTGAGCAGTAATCCTATTACGCCATGGTGCACATTGCGGAACAGGAAATATTCGTTGAATAATTGAAAATTTGCTAATAATCTTTTCTGTCGATGACTAACATCCACAAAAAATGTTCCAACCAATCGATCCCTCACACGTTGTCATTGCTTCCTGAAGTGGTAGGGACTCTTAATTATTTGTTCATGATAAGTTTGAGTCATTTTTCGAAACTATGTTGTTTGTGTGAGCCATTCGAAAAATAAAATAGAAATTTTGTTGTCTCATTCCATGTATTTACGTCTTTCGAATGAATAAACAAAAGAAAAGTTAAGTTAAACGAAATATATTCATTTGATTCTTCTCCATCGAAAATCATATATTTATTTAATGTCAACAAGCATGCCATTGTTGGAAAAAATTTTGAGACAATTCTCCTTATAAAAATAAACAACGAAAAATATTTTAACCTCTATATATTATTAAAATAACTGGGAAGTAGAGAAAGACAAATTTTTATCAGATATTTAAGCATGTGAGACAATCTATTCTCTAACAGAAACATTATTCTATACATTCAACACAAATTCAGTAAACAATATATACATATTTTATTAAATTTTTTATTTTAATTTATTTATGGCAACAAATTAAATGGTCAGTATTTTATTATGAATGATCAGTAAAATTTGATCAGTATTAAATATTAATTGTCAGTAAAAAATTTTAAGTATCAGTATTTAATTGAATGATCAGTAACTATTGTGTTTGGTCAGTTAAATAATTGTTTGATCAGTAAATTAATAATTTGTTCAGTATTAAAATTGAAATATCAGTAATTAATCCAGTTTGATCATTTAAAATTATATTTGATCATTTAATAGATAGCATTTAATCAGTAACCAGTTCTTTTTTTTTTCGATGAAAATATTGTGGTTATGTGTTGGATTGATATGTATAAAAAAGTAATAAAAAAGATAGAACCAATGGTAGATAAATCAGAGCAACAAGATTCAGTGGATGATATTAAATCATTATAACTAGCACAAAGTGAACGAACATTCACAAACACTTCAAAATTATTTATTAAAAAAATGGCTTAAAACCCAGCCCAATTTCATAGAATATTTCCAGACGGACTGACTGGCATCACACAACCGGTAGTATAGAGGCGTTCGGCATTTGATACCAAGTACCAATAATGGCTTAGAAACGACTAACAGAGTTATTAAAACTGAAAATACATTGAGAGAATGCCTACCGTTGTCAAGATTTGAAGTATTAGCATTCGAAATTGTCGAAAAATGGTCAAAGTCATATGAAAGAGGTTTAAGGAAGTACAGTAATAAGCAAACAATTTCATTGGATTTATGGACCAGTGAATATCGATGGATAACATTAAACAAATCAGTACTTTCGATTGAACATGATAACAATATTGAACACTTTATACCTGCTGGAGATGAAACTAAAATTACAAACACCGATATCGATGTGATGAATAAATGAAATGGTATACTTTTGGTCAATATAAAACACGAGCATTCAATACTTGGTCTGTTACGTTACCAATGAATCAATCAAATGGTTAGATGGTATTTGTAATTGTCCAGCATTTTTCAAAAAGTTTATGTGTAAATATGTGGTTCGTATGGCAATTAGATTAAATTATTGTAAACCACCAGTTGCTGCTAAAAATGTTCCGATTGGTGAAAAAAGACGTCGTGGCAAACCATTAAAAGCCAAAAAAGCGTTACTTGTTCAATAAAGTTCCCTGAATTATAAATATTTTTTTTTACTGATATAAATTAATAAAATACTGACTAAATAAGGATTAAATACTGATCAAAAAACAATTAATTACTAACCAAAAAAAATTAAATACTGATATTTTTCCAATTAATTACTGAACGAAAAACAATTTTTTACTGATCAAAAACTACTGATCATTTGAGGAATAATCTACTGATCGTTCATATTAAAATACTGATCAATTAAATACAAGCCTTTATTTATTGTGTATCTAGATCAACGATTATTTGAACATTCATATTGAACTAGCACGATGGGACCAATGAGCAGTAAAATCGATCCAGTACTTATGCATGACATTGAAGAAGCTGTTGATCAATCCAGTGCCACTATTCCTTTAGATTATATGGTGAGTTATTTGATTTTAGTCGTCAATCAAAAGTTCTGTTTTTATAACTATGAAATTCTTCTTATTTCATTAAATAAAAGTCTTATTCTATTGATTAGGAGGAAAAAGATCGTATTATTGAAGAGATGCGGAAAGCAGCGCCTCAACCTTATAAAAATCTGTTGTATGCTGATTATCCGGAAAAGAATGAAAAAGACGTCAATTTACTGGCTTGTAAAAAAATCACGTCAAATGATGCAAAGAAACGTGTTGCCAATGAGATACAGGAAAAAATTAAACCTAAAGTTGATGAGAAATTATCTAATTCTACTCCTATTGAACGTGTGGCTGTCTGCAAAGCAATCGATACAACAATCGAACAACTCGTCGATAAAGCCACAAAAGCATTCGTTGAAACCGTTAAAAACAATACTGAACAATCAAAAACAAAAGTTTAATAGATTGTAGTTACTCACTAATTATTATATTAATCTTGAAAAAATAAATATCGTTTTGTATTTGACAGAGAATCTGAATAGAATGCTTATGACCATTGTACATTATTCCATACAGAATCATACTTAATTTATCAGTACAGACAATGATTATTAAGATAACATAAATTCGTGTCTATCATTTGTTTCTATCAGCTATCCTTGTCATGCTTCTAAAAATTCCATTCTTTTATTAAATCTATATAATCCTAAGTCAATCATCCTCGGCCGTAAACAGTCTTATACCAATAAATTATAGTAGGAAACACCAGACGTTCACATTTAAGGTTCACAGCAACCATATACGATGCTTTACGATTCTCGGAACACCACGATGACTGCAAACGATGATTGAACGATACCGTAACATATCGAAACTCCAACTGTAAACGGCGTGAATGTGGGGTGCGAATCAAAAACAAAGGAACGTCAACAGAGAATAAATACTTTCATTTATTCATTCTCTATAAACCACACCAAGGATCGACTATTCAATAGAACATCTAAAAGCTGTTTAATTCTGATTCAATATATAAAAGATATATATTTATATAAACAGAAATACACATCCATACAGACTTACAGCTGTAGTCATGCAACAATACTTGTATTTGTATGAAGTAGATGATCACCCTAAATTCTGCGTTGCATATCATTTTTATAGTGATGGGCGTACTTCGAAGGATGTTTTGCAAGATCATTTTAATATATGTATACGTAGAATTTATAATATACGCGTTTTTATCGTTCTCATGATCGCTCAATGACACTTCCAAAGTGCATAAGGAACTAAAAAAGGGTTTTCAAATGTATCTTAAACTACTTTTATCCCTTACCTATTCACCGTCTTGTATTGCACTAAACAACACTATATACATAACTGATTAAGTTGCAAGTTCATCATCATTCAATGACACTTTCAAAGTACAGTAAGAAGTGAAAAAAGGCTTTAAAAGGAATTTTAAATAACTCTGATGCTCCTACCTATTCACCATTTTGTTTTGCGCCAAATAATTAGGATTATCCAAAAGTAGTGGCGGATGTGTCTTTTTTTCTTATAGAAAGCTCTATTGTGATGATGATAAAATTCCCATAAGAACTGTTTTTGATGAAAACTTTCTGGTAGCAGTATATCATCATGGGTAGGACACTTTTACATTTCACTTCGTTATTACTTATTGAGTTGCATTGAAAAAACTAAATGAATTAGAAGATGGAGCGTGAAAATTTCTACAATTTATAAAAGACCAGTTATTTTATAAATGCACTTTTTGCTTGGAAAATGAGCAAAACTCTGAGCGGTCAGATTTGAACGTTACCAAAATGAGATGTTTTTTCGGTAAAAATTGAATTTGTTCTTTCCTATCTCATCTTTTTATTATTTGATATCATTTTTTTACAAAAACAGAATACATCACACGTTGCAGCATGAAAAGCTCTACAAGTTACACAGAACGAATTCGCTTTTTACAAAAAATCCATTTCATTTTCGCAACGTTCAAATCTAACCGTTTAGAGTTTCGGCCATTTTCAAAATAAAAAAGTACATTTATAAAATATCTAGTCCTTTATAAATTGTATAGGTTTTCACGCTGCATTTTCTAGTATACTGGATTTGCTAGTACGACTTATTAACTGATGACAAAACAAGATGTGAAAATGTTCCATTTTGTTTCGTCCTACCAATCATGATCTACTGTGTTACCAACAAGTTTTCATTAAAACAGTTCTTATGAAAATTCTATTATCCTAACATTAGTTGAATAGCGATCAAATAGCATGGAAAAATAGAGCGCAAGTCGCTCTGTCTTTTGGTAAAAAAGAAAATTTTTTCATGCATTTTATAAGAAAAAAAAAATTTCCGTCCTTACTTTTGGATAACACTAAGTAAGATAAACATCCCTTTTTCTTCAACGAGAGGAAAATAATTATAATCGAAATTTCAACATTTTTGACATTTCACCTGAAAAATGTTAACTATATAAATTGAAGTCCTTCTCAAGAGTTTCGTATAGAAATTATTAGTCTACCACGAGTAATATCGAATATCATCACAGTCCAACATTTTATTCGTTCACCTTCACAATCAATAAGAGATAAACATCTTTTTTTCATAGACGTCACACAAATTTTATATTTACAGCTTTCCTTTTTTCTATATTGCGTTTCACTATCGACCATATATTTTCGATTGGGTTTACATCCAGACTATTAGATGAACACTAATGATTTTGGTATGTAATCGCCGATCAGTTGTGTAAAAATATGACTTCTATACTTCGGATCATTATCCTCCTATAGACGCCAGTGTTGACCAAACTGATCTAAAAGGAAAGCATAAATAAGTAATATTATTTTATTTTCTTTCATCGCTTACGTCAGGCAGTAGAGAGAAAACAATCTTCAAGGATTGAAGCATAATATAGATCATCAAGATTGCATAGAAATGTATGTACTATACCTGCCTTCGATGGTCGAAAAAATGGTATCTCAAAGTGGCATTTGAGATGATATTTGGAGTGTCAATAGTAGATGCCTATTTGACTTACAAAGAATATTATGGCACGAGCATTACGACGATGTTACAATTTCGCGAAAGTCTTGTACGATCTTTACTTTTGGGTATACCGTTCGAGAATGTAAAACCTGGTCCAAGAGAACATTCGGCAAGTCAAACGAAGCGCAAACTCGCGAATCATCAGCTTGAAGAAAAACAGGGAACAACAATCAAGAGAAGCATGCCATGCAACAATAAAGAGAGTAAAACGCCCTGATTGCGACAAATTTTTGTCTTGGTTGTTTTAATGAAAAGCATCACGCTATGAAATAAATGATTTTGAAAATAACGATGACAGAGTAAATCACAACTTACACTTAGTCTCCTGCCTAAAAATAAACGAAAGAAAAGTATTTTCCTATTCAATTTCTTGTTAAAATATAATGGGATTCACCGGTGGGCCCCATCACCGTGAATGGTTAAAAATCTAAACAACACATCATGCAATGCAAAATTTTGCCCTGTCTTCGAACATTTACAGACTATTATGCTTAACGCATTCGCGGCGATATGAATATTGTTTTCTCATAATACGGAAAAGTTTTAAATTCTTTATTCATGACAGTTATAATACTTCAAAGTAGATTTTATCAACTTTTCTCTTGCAGATATGAGCTACAAACATTCCTTTATCAATGATAAAAGAATCTGCTCTTTTGGTTAGAATATGACAAAGATATTCAGTTTTTCTATGTTAAAAGAACTTCTGGACTATCATGCAACAAGACCCACCGGTGAATCTCATGGCCTCAAATATGTTAAACTTAATCATAGTTAAATATGTCGGAAAACAGACGCAGACTAAAATTTTTTAGAGATTTCTCGCTAAATAAACAGATCAAAGGACCGAATCAAGTTTGAATTCTGTGCAATTATTATCTGAAATTTATAATATTTAAATTATTGCTCAATTATAAAAACTAAAAATGGCACTGATAATGAAGTTTTCATAACAACGTTATGTTTATCTACTTCAAGACGCAAGATTTTTCAGAAAAGAGAAGTGGTGCAGTGAAATCATGGTGAAAAGTTAGCGATAGACCAGTATGTTTTTGCTGTTACTGATAAAATATTATTTTGATAATATATTAATAAGGAGAAAAGCCAAAAAGCTTTGTCTTTTACTAAAAGAAAGGACATACTTGATAGTTTATAAAATATTTGATAGTTGTAATTCAGAATTATACATTAAGATACACGATTAATTCCAAGTATGATAGAAAAAATTGCAACAAACAATATCACACATACTGCCTAGTGTATCGTTTTCTAAAGATTCACAGAAAATCATTTGACACTCGTCAGTTTAAATATTCATGTTGGACGAATGTTTGCTTTCAACATAGATTCAGAAAACTATAGTATGCAAAAACTTACTTTGTAATAGTAGTTAACTTTGTTTTTTGATTTTTAAGACCTATAAATATTTCGAGTTTTTCTGTACTCGAGTTTTGCATTAGTTATATCTTACGGACAGATTACAACGCTAGAACCAAATAACTCTTATTGATGTGTTTGAAACGCTTCTTTTAGCCTGAATTCAAAGATTCTACTCAAAGATCAAAGTACATCCTTATTTAGTACGTCAAAGTAAATATCTCTCTTTTATAGAAGAAGAATTAGTTTAATATTTTGTGCTCTTTATTTATTTTATAAGATCTTTTTACAATATATAATCGGAAAAGATCTTAAGCTACGCTTAATTTACTGCGGATCCATGGAAGATAATAACTAACACGAGCATAAACACCAGGAAATCCATCTAAAGCACATTCGTGACCATAGCTAACAACACCATTCAAAAACCTGAAACAAGAAAAAAGAGAGATATCTTTATGAGACAGAGAAATAAAATAAAAAGTTCATTTACCATTGTCCATTTGATTCGTACATCAATGGACCTCCTGAATCACCTTGACATGTATCATGTCCTCCACCATATTTACCAGCACACATTTGTTTTTGATTATTAAATTGACCAAAGACTTTTCCACATCGATTTGGCATTGTATGGAGTGATGCTTGTTTCAAAACTGGACTGGTTTCTCCTCCAAATGATGTTGTACCCCAACCAGCTGAAGAAAAGAAAGATATGAATAGTTATTTGCTTTGAACAAAAAACAATGATAGTAATTACTAACCAACCCAAACGGTTTCATTTGCATTGTTTGCTTCCGGACCTGGTAAACAGATAATATTAATTTTGTCTGAAATTGTCACTGGTTTCGAAAGACGAATAATAGCAATATCATTTTCTTGTGTCACTGTATTGTATTGTTCGTGCATAAAAATTCGTTCTGCTACAATTCTCTGTTCAGCATAGACTGGTTGATTGATATCATGCATGCCTACAAAGACTTCATATTTTTGTGTAACAATTGGTGTTTGCATGCAATGAGCTGCTGTTAGAACATGTCTTGGATCGATTAATGTTCCACCACAGAGACCACCATCAGAATGTAAACGAACTTGCCATGGCTAGAAGAAAGACAAATGAAGTGTGTAATGAGTATATGAATTTAACTTTTTTCTCTTACCCACGAATTTGGATGTGCATGCATTCCTCCGACAATACGTGTTCTTGCTGGTTGAAATTTTTGTATACCACATTCTCGAGGAAAGATGGGTGATGAAGTGGTTGTAGCCATTGCTTGACAGCACAGACGAACGTTCATATTATTTTGCTCAAGTCCAACTTGTCCGGCACATTCTGGATTGTGTGTGTATGACAATGATATTTGCCCACCATTTACTGCTATCCATGGGGAACATAATTTTCCATTATCACGGATTGTCAATTGATGTTGACCATAGGCAGTGAGAGCGAAACTGATGAAAAGTGTAGCGACGAATAACATCGTTAAATTTTGTTATTGTTGCTTATGTAACGATAAAATAGTGGTGGAAACTGCATTTACTTATATAGGCCGAGTAAAATTAATATATTATAAAATCCTTTAAGAACAATAGCCTTGAAAATATTTAATTACACTCTAGACAATAACTATGATTTTTTTTATTGTGTTTTTCATTACTCTAATCCTTCGTTTATCTTCATTTTATATTTTCTGCGAGAAAATAATTTAATTTCGTAAAAGTACCATGAAAAGAGGCGGACGCCTAGTTGTATCATTCGAGTTTCAAAATTGTAATGAAGGCTTTCTGTTCCTCAAATGAAAGAATATTGAGATTAAAAAGATACGTCTTCACAAAAAGTAATGCAGCACTTTTGACCGTTCTTTCACTTTACCAAAAGTAGCATTCAAGCTTTATGTATGTCAAACTTGAAATTTGAATCCAAATATTCGATTATCAAAGGGGACCGTTTGAAAGGAGGATGCTTTCAATGGAAGTAACACGATATGAGTATGATGAATGTTCTCTGTTGAATGAGGTACACTTCAATAGTTGAATATTTGGGATGATAATTGAATACTTCAATTCAATTTTCAAGTTTGGAATTACTGAGTTTGGTCAAGAGTGTTTGAATAGGAGAATCGATTTCCTTACTTAAACATTTCTGTTTCCTTCGAAAAGTTCTTTTATAAGCGAGAAAAATGATTTTAAAAGTTCTGGAAATTAATAGTGCCAATAAATTTCTTGATTCCTCAAACCTTTGCTCAAACTCTCTTATATATATATGAGCGGACCAGTATACTGATAATCAATGCCTTATGATAGCTCTTGAAAAGTTATAGACAGCATTATTACATGGTTCGTGAAAAATTACAAGTTTAAATTATTTCATTAGTCTTAGTGTCAAACTCATTCAAATCCAAACAATTTGGGTTTATGACATGTGTATTGATCAGAATTCCAGAACCTGAAAAAACTTACAAAAGATGACGATATTTTTCCACTGAAATCTCTTATAAAACATGTTGTATACAAGAGTAATTCGACCTTACGTACAAATTTATAAGGTTTTCAATGAAATCTCCATAGTTCACAATGATAACTAAAATTCATTTATGAATGAATTTAAATACTTCTGAAATTGTTTATTTTATGAAATGTTAAATATAAATCTAAAGTGAGTTCCTTGTGTTTATAGAAGAGACCAAGTTAAAGGTCAATAGTCAATTTAAAAAGCACTCGAAATGTTCGCCCTCACTATTATTAAGTTAAGATCTCGAAGAGAATTTTAAAATTTTTAGGTAAAAATGTAATACTGTTGCATCACATTTATTTGTAACCAAGATTTAATTACGGACATGATGGGGGTATGTAGTAATTGCGAATCATATCTAAATACCGATAAGTAAACAAAGAAGAAAGAGAATAAGATACAAAAATATGAAGCAAAATGTGAAATTAATGCTTTCCTGCACTAATAAAAATGAAGCATAAAATAAATGTCGAGGTGAATGTTTTACAATTTTTACCTAATATTAACTTTATATGATATATTGTAGAAATATTTTTCGTTAAAATAAACGATAAATAGATTTCTTAAAAATATAAACAAGTAAATCATTGTTATTGATTTCATTTTTAACATTTTTCAATTCTTCAACTAAATACATACTCGAGTTCATCAATATTTTTCTAGATTTTCTTTTTTTTTTGGCAACTTTATATTTTACAATCGACCAAATTTTAAATATACGTTGAAACGAACATTCATGTATAAATATTTCCCATATAAATAGGTTTTCGATAATTTTATTTCGGTTATGATTATTTTACTATTATATCGAATATATTAACCAATAGTTTTTTTTTCTTTACAATCACTAGACGCAATCTACCTGCTATGTTTCGATGTTTAATTGAATTTATTTGCTTTAATTTATCGATATTATAATAGCTAATGTTCTATTCGAGTGCTCATTTCATGAAGAATAACACTAGCAGATCCTAAACTTTTATTCCAAAAATGTAAAATTGAGATATCATCAGCTTTTAAACGACAAGATGGTGTCATATATTTAACAGAACAGAAAATACACTTGTGTACAATAAGCGTGTAAAATATCTATCAATGATTCATCTCTAGAAAATTAGGTATGTAATTGCTTTCAAAGACAAAAAGCTCATTTTTTCTAAGATTTGTTTTGCAAATACCTGTATGTATATAATTGATTATATAAATATTAAAGATTAATACAATCGATTAAGAATCCTTACCTATAAAAAAAAATAACATTTACTTTTAAGCAATATAAAATAAATCAACGTGATTTTTTTTTCTATACAGAATGATAAATTACATTATACAAAAACACCATAATAAACAAGTGAAATTACATAGGTGTAACGTTTCGCTTGATTCATTTTCATTAGTTTCATGAAAAAAAAACGACGCATGATTTACATTAAATAAAAGTATAATGGCGAGCACAGATAATATTTATACTATTCTAAATAATGCTCGAAATGAAGAACTTTGGCATGAGTATGAGAAAAAAAGAACAATGCTGGAATTATGTCATATATATTTTGACAGTGATCAATCATCATTTGAAGAAGTTAATTCGACAGTTCCAAATAAAGATGATCCAACAATGTCATGTCTTACTTATCGAAGTGTTATTGTTGGAATAATTTATGTAATTGGTATGTCTTATTTGCATGAATGGACATATACAGCTGTTTATCGATTTTTTATTGGACCTCTTCTTGTTATTGGAAGTGCTCATTTATTGGGTCAAATAGCAATTATATTTAAAAGAAAACCATTCACAATAAAAGAACAAACAGTTATTTT
>JAJEKB010020821.1:295062-322183 GCA_022393335.1 Macrotrachela quadricornifera | reverse complement strand
TTCAACTGTATTATGAACATCCTCTTGATACAAATAGTACATTAAGAGTTGGACGATATACAACTTTATCTGATTTTTCTGAAGTAACAGCATTTGTTAGTAAAGATTTTTTCAGTTCAAACTCACCTTATCAAGTTTTTCTTTGGATAATGATTGGTGGAGGATTCTTACCTGTAATATTTTGGATTGGAAGTTATCGATGGTCTTGGTGTAAACATGTACATATTCCATTAATGTTGATTGCTGTAACATGGATGCCTAATTTATCAGCTGGGACACTTCTCACATGGATTGTTACTGGATTATTGACAGTTATTCTATTTTACAAAGATTATTGGCAAAGACATATTTATTTATTTTCGGCAGGATTAAGTATGGGTGTTAATATAATGTTAATTATTGGTGGTGCAACCTTGTGGAATCGTCATATTGCATTTCCAATTTGGTGGGGTACTGGTGGAAAAAATCAGGATGGTTGTCCTCTTGCTTTAAATAGAACAGTTGGAGATTGGTTTTTTCTATCTCTTCATAATACACCTGATTAATTCATTAAAAATCTTTTCTATCCATAATGTAAATAGCAAATCTAAAAACATGATTGCTACAGAAATGTTTCAACTTTGTTTTTTTATATTTCAAAATATTTTGAATAAATTATTTCATATTTTAGAGTTAGTTTTGATATATTAAATCAATATCAAAGATTCAATCGGAAGACTATTATGCCCTCATCAATTGAAATCTGCTAATACTTTATGTTATGAATAAATTTTTTTTTACTGTGATGTTTATTGAGTGACTCTTTTTGTATTTCTTTATGAGAAATTAATATCTACTGTTCTATTTGATTTCAATTTCGATTTCTTACGTCCGTATAAATCATTGATTTGAGGGTACACTTATCCATTATAAAGTATTTTATGAAACAAAACAAAAGAAAACTATAAGCAGCGGATATTACTTTCTTAAAAGTCTTCTAAATTAGAATGTGAAATGGACACAAATTGCAGATGAAAAGGAAAACTTGAAGATAAATCATTATTTAAATAATAACAGATTAATCAACGTGCCGTTCAATCTTTTCTAACGATAAGATTACTTAACTAAAGATTAAATAGTATTAAGTCTGGCGAATATCGTGGATATGATATTACATTAATATCTTCTTCTGACAAATGATTAATAACGTCAGACGAATATGAAATCAACAATCATCTTTAGGCAATTTTGTATTTGATGTCTATGTTTGTCTTCATATTTTATCAGCAAAAGGCTTCGGGTATTTTTCAATAAAATACGTTTGATCTACAGGTTTGTCTTTATGTACACTGTCATCATCATCATGTCCCATAGGCTTAGCGCCCGTTGGGGCTAACCATTTATGAGATCAGATTTTTCCACGCCTGTCGGTCTTGCGCAAGATGAAACAGATCTTGTCCACTGCGTTGACACCATTTGGTTATATCATCTAGCCACTCTCTGCATGGACGCCCCCGTCTAGATTTTCTATCCATTTTAGCAAAAACAACGTGTTTAATTAATCTAGTGTCGTCCATTCTGCAGATGTGACCAAATAACCTTAGCTTTCTTCTTTTGATATCCTTTTCCTAATATACTCGTTTCGTATCATGTCCTGTCAATTAATTTTTAGAATCCGTCGGTAGCATTTCATTTCAAAGGCCAATAGGTTTTTCCTGTCTGACTCTTTTAAAGTCCATGTCTCTGATGCGTATAGTAGGACACTGAAGACGCATGTTGTTAAAATCCTGAGTTTGTTTTCAATCTTCAGTTTTTTACTGTTCCAAATGTGTTTCAATGAGACCAATGCTCCTGTCGCTTTTCCTATTCTTCTTTTGATTTCTTCTGAGCAGTTGTTATCCCATGTCAGCAGACTTCCTAGATATTCAATTTTTTCTACATTTTCGATGGTTCCACCTGCTCATTTATTATGGCAAATGATCAAAAGAGAGAGAAATTTTCGCTTTACAAAACTGTATACATAGATTTTCCTTAAGTGACTTTTAAACATATCTATGGAGGATCATTCTATAAAAAACGACACAAAAATTGAGAAAATTGTGTGTTAGATTTAAGTATTTTGATGAAATAATTACCTAAAATATATGGGCATAGTATTCTAATTTACTGAAAAAGATAAACAAAGATCGCTGGTATATAATACTTTTTCATAGTGGTTGTTTTTGAGACTTATCAATCAAATATGATATGACTGAGATTGTTTTTCTCAACATAAAGACTTAACACTATAGAACATCTACAACCTATTTATTGTGTTAGGCCAACATTTAATCTAATAAGATGTTATATGAAAGGATAAATTCCTTTATACATCATATAGACCTGCTACATCCAATATTCAACAATATACAGCATCATTTATTAAGTTAGTAACAAAGATTTTGCGTTTTTTTTTGAAAATGTTCTGAAACATTCGAGGAAATTTTAGAAGCTTCCATATTAAGGGTATATAAAAGGACTATGAATATCTTTCGAATGATGATAAAGTCATCGAACATGGACCCGTACAGCACAACATTAGTTTAATAGCTTTGAGAATGGCAACTTAAAACTCAACGATTTATCTCGCTCTGGAAGACCACTGGAAGTGGATGTGAATCTCTTAAAACAGCTTATCGAAGAAGATTCTTTATTAACTTCACGGTATTTAGCAGAACAGCTTAGATACCCTCATACTGCAGTGGAAAAACGTCCGAAGGAATTAGACCAGACATGGAGATATGGCGTTTGGATATCCCATAAATTATCATCGCATCAACTTCAACAAAGAGTTCATGCTTGCATGGATTCAATGACATCTCACCGCAACTACCGATGGTTTCGCAATCTTATCATTGGCGATGAGAAATGAATGTTATTTCTTAACTACATGTACAGGCGCCAATGGTTAAGTGCTGGTCAAACAGGCATAGCAATTCCGAAAACTGATCCATATTCCAAGAAAATGATGTTGAGCGTTTGGTGGGGAGTCAATGGAAATATTCACTGGACGATTTCTCCAAATGGTTGCAATGTCACTGCCGATCTCTACTATCAGCAATTAGATCGGGTTGCAGAAAAATTCAAGAGAAAACAGGATCGAATGTATTATTTGCATGATAACGCGAAACCTCATGTTGCAAAGTCGCTGCACCAAAAGTTATTGAGGCTTGGATGGATTACCGTTCCTCATCCACCCTATTCTCCTGACTTGGCTCCAACGGACTACCATTTCTTTCTTTCTTTCTCTTTCTAATCATCTGCGTGAGAGAAAGTTCAACGATGAGATTGGCGCCAAAATGAAACTCATCAACTTCTTTGATCAAAAGTCCCAAGACTTCTACGAACGCGGGATTCCATCTCTGTCAGAGTGTTGGCGACAAGTCATAGATAGTAGTGGTGCATATATAACTGAAAGCTAGTTGTACTTTTGAAGGTGAAAAATAAAAATAAAATTTTTGAAAAAAAATGCAAAAACCTTGTTGTCAACTTGATAGTTCTTTATCATTTTAAACTGAAAAGAAGAAAAATGTTGCATGCTTAACAACAAGACAAATAGCTTTGTCAGCTCTATGCCAAGTTGTTCTATTCAGAAACACTGTTACTTCTACTGCATGACAGACAAAGATGAATGTAAGCGATACATGCACATTCACACATTTTATTTCAAAAATCAGCAATTACACATATATTTGTAAACAATTCGTTGGATATGGTAATATCCGAGCGAATAATAAAAACGCGTACGAGACAACACATAGAGAAAAAAACCTACTATTAAAAATAAAAAGAAAAGAATACATATAATAGAATGGAAAATACGTATGACATCATTTTTGTTGTTGATTTATGTAAGTTCTGATTGATTTAGCGAGCGTAGCATTGAATTTTTTAATGAGTGCAGCACATTGTGGATGACAAAGTGTGATGTTAATATAGTTGAATCATACCTTGAGACAATAGTTTTAAAAGTAGTTGATATTGGATGACTACCCTGATGAGTTATCAACTATTCATGTAAGTTGTATTCTAAAATAACTGTTCTATCAAGAATTTAGTTGCTGTTTCAACTGTGCAGTTCACTATTGCTTGAGTAATAGCATAATGTAATGAATAATTTGTACATATGAAGATATAAATGTGTTGGTTGGACGAGTGTAAAATTAGATCAATAGAATTTAAGAGCATAAAAGCTAAAAATTCCGATTAGAGGTTCCATAGGCTCTAATTTAACAGCTGGTTTATTCTTACAATCTTGACTTGTTTAAATTTCTTGCATGCTAATAAATTACATACTTTTTGATTTTGTCACATCTTCTGAATCAAAAATAGATATCTTCGATTTTGTGCTATAACTTAATAATATATAAATAGCCAGATGTTGATCTGTCGTGATACATTTTCAGTAATTTCACTCTCCAATACATATGATGGTCGATGTTTTGTTGATACATTCATTATATTGCATGCCATTCACCTTCGCTTCTTATTTAGGTATGATTCTTGTAATAATCAGTTTATTGTCGAGATAAAAAAAGCTAAGAAAAAAATAAATAATGTTTATGATCTTCGACTAGTAAACAGTTGACCAGGCCATTCATATTGCGTTGTTTTAATAGAGAATACTGCTGCTTCTTCTGCATAATAATGAAACATGAATGTAGTCGATGTATACAAACACACGCATTTTATCGCCAAAAATCAACAATTTATACACATACGTTTATGAACAATTCGTTGGATATGGTTATATCCGAGCGCGCAAAAACACACAAAAGAACATAGTTGGAAAGAAAAATATACATATGAAAGTACAAGAGAAAGAAAGAGTACATATGAGGTAATGAGGAGAGAAAATCACAATACAGAAGAGTGTCCAAAAGTGATAGATGATTCTATGTTGTAACTTAACATAAATACAAGTGGATATATTATTTCTCTTTACTTGACAAATACCATGTAAATCTACGCTATTTTAAATCTAAAGATCATGATTGACAGAATAATTATTATAGTTGTTATAGTTTTTATTTTTGGTAAGTAGAATCGTATTGTCTATCAAAAAAGTAAAATTACTTCAATCTAAAAACACTATTAAATAAAAATCTCATGATAAGCTTAAATATTAGGTACAGTGACGGATCTAGGAAAGAGGAGATGATTGGGGCGATCACCTTCACTCCGAAGAATTTTTTTCGATTTTTTCCAGCAGAAAATGACCAAAAATGAGCCGATACTACCTCATACAAAGTAAAAACCACGTTTTTTAATTAAAATCTCCTCTTTCCTGGACCCAGCACTGGTTAAGTATAGTCACTACAATAATACTAATCTGAACAACTATTTTTTTCGATATACTTCTTGCTAAATAAAACTATATACAAAAAATTAAGTAATTTATTTTTTGAATTGTATGATCTCTCTAATAAAATCATCTCGATTGTTCTCGTTACATTTAGTTAATGCTTTTTCATAAAACAATAATGTTCGATTATGGGATTCTTTATTTTTTTCAATTCGTTTGAGCTTATTTTGACAAAATAAATTGGTTTTTTCTTTTCGCTGTTCACATAATATCTCATAAGTTGTAGTTTTTGTTGCTTTAAACTTATTCTCTTCTAAATGTTTTAGACACAAAACTAATTCATAACTTCCCGGCTCATCTTTTCTTGCCGTTCTTCCTTTGATTTGGATTTCTTCTCTGACATTCATAGAAAAAAAAGTTTGAATAACATGCATACCACCTTTTTCATTGACCTTTGCTTCTGATTGAAAATCAACACCTCTTCCAAAATCTTTCGTTAATAGAGTCACTTTTCCATGATGTCCAGCATATTCATCTTTAATCAATTTATTGACATCAGAATCACTATACTTTTTTTCGTTTTTTCCATCGAAAATCTTATTTTGAGTGATAAAAAAGGGAATAACTCCTAAATCTCCTGAGTAAAAATTATAAAATTCATCAAGCAATTCTTCAGTATAAAAAAATATTAACACCGATCTAGCTTCAGTAATTTTTTTTCGAGCATGAGTAACAATACTATCAAACCAATCTTTTTTGTCTTCTCTAATAAGAAAATCTTTATTCTTATTAAATCTTAATTTTGATTGACCGAAAAATGATGGATAATAAGATCTTTTACCAATTTCATAATATTTTAGTAAAGATTCTTCAGCCGAGGATAAATCTTTTAAGCTCCCACTGACACCAAATATTCTATCGTAAGAATTAGGTAATTCGGAATAAGAAATGGTTCCACAATTAAACGGTAAATATCCAAAATTGATTTTATTTAACTGAACTTGTTCAAAATTTTCTTCCTTTTCATATTTTAATTTTAAATAATAAAAACTATTTTCATAGCCATGCCAACTATATGAAACATATTTTCCATCAGAATCTTTCATATATATTTCATTATCTATGAGTTTATATTTCTCTCTCAATATATTTTCATCTTTCGTATCTTTATAAATTTCGATAGCAGTATTTATCATCTTTTCTAGGTGATTTTCTAAAATATCTGTTTTTTTTAAGGATAAGAGCATTTTATCTTGACTAAGTGATTTAGCTATATATGCATTAACTAACTTTTTCAATTGAGTTTTATCAAGATTTCCAGACATTAGATTCTTCCAAATATCTTTCTGAATTTGAGAAATACATTCGTTATAAATTTTAGTTCCTGGATAATGCATGATACCAAATTTATCGGAAAAAAACACATCAACTTCATCAATCAACAGGATTGATTTATGTTTTTCACTTCCTTCACTATATGTAGGAAATAGTTCTTTTCCTGACACAATGTCTGAAACTAAATTTCTTAAAGTTTTATTCTTATTGGATAGTTTATCCTCACACATTGACCTAAATGTTTTATATTCGACATTATTTGTAAAATGAAAAGGATTTAAATTATTTTCAAAATCATTTTCATCTCTTTCAGATAAATAATTACTATAACAAGCAACTGTAACTTGATAACCAGTTAAACTAAAAAAACCTGCTAAAAGAGCTAATGCCCAAGATTTACCTTGTCCAGTTAAAATCTCAGCAAAATGATTATGAGGAATTGAGTTTGTACTTTCATTAATATCTAATATCATCAGTACTCCAAGAATTTGAATACAATGAGGTTGCAGTAAATATTTTGTATCATTGTTAGCTTTTAAAATATATTCTCCTTCGAGATCTTCTTCAATAAAATCAGAAACTCTTAAAGAAAGTATAACTGATAATCCAGCAATGATAGTTGGAATATATTTTCTTTGAAAATTCCATTGATTAGCTTCTGCTGTTGTTCTTTTAACTATTTCTTGAATTGAAATATTTTTCTCAATAATATCAGAAAGATAATTTTGAAATAATTTTTCATATTCTAAAAATGCATTTTTTATTATCTCAATTTGAGGAAACTTGCCATTTTTTTCTTGAAATAATTCTAAAGCTCGATCAACATCTATTTCTTTTAATTTTCTATTATATAAAAAATAAAAATCAATTTTTTCTAATTTATTATAAAATGTTTCAAAAGATTCAATATGTTTTGTTAAATCTTTAAATGGAATAACGCAATCGTCTTGAAATTTTTTCAAACTACTATATTTTATTTGATCATTAAAATATTTAAATGACTTTCCTATTGCCATGATCAATTCTGCTCTTAATTTAATCATTTCTATAGAATTTGATGGATTAATTATTTTCACATTTTTGATTATTTTTAATAATTCAATAATTGCTGATAAAACATAATGAGGACATGGATTTTTGACTTGCTTTTTTGCTTCTTCAATATTTAAAACTTTATAAATAGAATTTTCTCTTACTTCTTTAAATAAACAAACATCTAAATTGTCAATATTTTTATGTTCTACAAACCAAGTTATATCTAAAGCTCCTAGATTAGTAAGAAAATTGTTTATTTTTTGCATAAAATATAACTTATATTCAAAGCCATTAGACACTTCATATTCTTTTAAAATCATACTAAAAATATCTTTTATTAAAGATATGATGTCCGAAACGTTTTTATTAAATTCCGAATGTATACTAGATGAAAAATGTTTATCAAAATTTTGAGATAGAGTACATAGTGCTAGATTGTAATTAAGAAAATGATCAACAATTTCTGTTATACTACTTTTTGTTTTAATAAACTTTCCTATTGATTCAAATTGTAAATCTATAATATCTTTAATTTGAGAATTTTCATGTGCTAAAATTTGCAAAAAGTAATTAATTATTTTTTTAATATCGTTTATTTTACTTTGATAATTTAAATTTTTATCATTCAATAGACTATTCTGATAATAATCTATTATACATTTGAGAAGGCTACGAAACTGGTCTTTATCTGCGATACTTTTATTCGTTTTCAAAAATTCAATAATTTTACTTTTTGAATCATGCAAAATTTTGATTAATAATTTATCTCCGATTTTTTTAGTAGAAATGTCTTGATGAATGAATTCATTAAAATAAGAAGAATATTCTTTACGTTGAAATTTCTTCCATGGTTTTAAATTATTTAAAGAAAATCTCATTGCTTTGTAAAATATTAGTTGAATATCGTCTTCAATATTATTGTTTTCTCTTACAACATCTTGTCTTAACTTAACTAGAAAGTTTTCTTTGATTATTAGTTGCTGTTGACTATCTGAAGATATTTTCTCATTTATTTTTCCAACATTTTTCTTAGCAATAAAAATCCAATCGATATTTTCGTTTAATTTTTCAATTTCTGTACTACCAAAATCTTTTAAAAAGTTTTTGATTTTTGTAGTTATATTATTGAATGCATCATTTGACATAACAATAACAAAAATCTGATTAGGACAAATTTTATTTTCAATAAAATTAACAAGATCATTTGATTGATCGTTATCGATATCAAAACTTCGTTCTGATTTCAATGCACCAGTTTCTTCATCGAGAATAATTACATTCATACTTTTATGACTATCTATTCGTTGTTTATTAACAACTGTTTCTCCATTAATTTTTACTTTGACAGAACTATTCTTTTGATGTATTTCTAACTTTGTTAATTCGATTTCAACTTCGAAATAATTGATTAAATAAAGTTCTATTAAATTTAAATAACAGTCACTATAAAATTTATATTTTTCATCAATTTCATCGTCTGATCTATCAGGAATTAAATCGTATCTTAAACTTTCATAGTAATCCGTCCATATGTTTTTTAAAAATGTCGTATGAATATTAATAAATTGTGATCGGTATTGAAGAGAAACGTGAATTAATCTCTCATTAGCAAAACGTATCAATTTTCGAATTAAATCAACTATTAAAGGATTTAAAAAAAGAACTTTTTTGAGTTCGGATAATTGAAACTTATTTATAAAACTATCTAAATTATCATCAAAAATACTTTTAGAAGAAATACTATCGTATTTCTTATCAACATCAGATCGTGCTAATCTTCGAGCATAAATCTGTAATCCTGTTTGACAAAGTTCTTTAATACAATCATTATAAGATTTCTCAATTATATTTGTATATTTATTTAAATTTGTATAACCATTTTCTAATTTAAGTAAAAAATTAGCTGTTAATTGTAATTCTCTCGGTAGTTTAGAATTCGTAACTATTTCGTTTAGTAAATTCAAATTTGAAAGATGTTTTTCAAATAAATCAATAAAATTTTGAAGATTTTCTCTTTGTTTTTGTTGGTTTTCAGTATTTAATAAAATTCTAGATTTTAAGCTATTATAAAAATCTTCATATTGATTTTCATAATATTGTTCAAAATCATTGTGATAAACTAATTCTGTTTTTCCTTCTCTCCACTCAGCTACAAGCTTAAGAATATATTTTTCTGAAGCAGATCTATTTATTTCTGTGAGATCGCTTACTTTAATTGATAAACTTCCAAGACCATGAAAATTTCCATCCTTAAACTTACCTTCATATTCATATCCATCTGATAATTGGACTTTTCCATAACCTTCTTTAAGTATTCCATTCTTGAATTCACCATGATAAATAGTTGAACCATAATTTTTAACATGATGACCATATCCGTCAGGTTTATCATCTTTCCATGAACCAGAATAACATTCTTCTCCGTTATTAACACTATGCGTACCGTATCCTTCACGTACAAGCTTTTTTTTAGCTGCACCATCATAAATTCCATTGTCAATCGATAGGTGTTCATAAAGTCTATCTACTTTCCTTTTAAGTTTTAATGTTTCCGCTAAACGTGCAATATCAGTTAAATCATTTCTCTCATCGTCACTACTAAATTCATCACTGTTGCTACGATAACTTTGTATGGACCTTGAATCATCACGAAAACGTTTCTCCCTCTTGTTTTTACTCTCAACATCAGCAGAATTTAAGTTAGAACTTCTTGATATTCGTTTATCTTGATAACCTTTTCGTTTATTTTCACGATTCGCCATGATTCCTTGTCTATCAAACTATTTGCAAAGAAAATCTTTTTTTATTTTTCTCGTAATTTTAAAATCTAGAATATAAGATGAAATTAAACAATGTCACTCACTAATACAATATTAAAGTAGATAACTAATCGATAAGAATATAAGAAGTATATGATGTAAATAGTATTTTAAAATTAAAGGTATACAAAATGCTGCCGTTCTCTGTCTTCTCTTTTCTTAAATATTTATACCTGTTTGTGTCTATCACGTATAATGTATAAAGAGCAAAAAAGGAGGCAGCACAAGAGATAAGAATATTGTCGAAGAGGGTGCAGGTTAAAAAATCTTTTTATTATCGTTCGTGTATGTATTACATTTTTATCTCTTATGTTGTCTCGCTTTTTGCTCTTTGTCCATCATACGTGATAGGCACAAGCAGCTATAAGCATTTAAAAAAAGGATCTATATGTTCTTCGCCGAAAAATACTTCATCGAAAGTACTTTTTTATCTACAGAGGACACCCCAAAGGTGAGGGTGAAAACAAAATGAGTTGATCTCATCATTCTTAATAGGTCTGTATAAAAATTAAATGACTCGCAACTAGAGATCTGCGGTTCTGGTTCGGTTCCATAAATATTAGATAGAACCGTGGAACCGTTAAGTTGTCAAATATATGAACAGATGTTTTAGTATGTTGAACTGTTTATATGTTTTACTATTAGGAATACTTGATATTTATTGAGAAAGTATGTTTTTCAAAATGTACGAAAGAAGGTAGATGAACAAAAAAGCTTGATACAAAATAACATGTTTAAAAATATGCTTATTTAAATAGACACAACTTTTAAAAAAACTCAATTTCATTATTTTCCTTATATATAATATCATCATCAGGATAAACAACGCTCTTAGCTCCAGCTACTTTCAATTTTTTTTCCATTGCCACAGAGGAACTGAATAAGAAACTGAATAATAAAACGCGTTCATCTGATAAACAAATATATATTATTGATATTATTTCTACAAAATAATGCCTTTGTACAATTGTATAAGAATTGCAACACAGCACAACGAATGAAAATATTTATCATTCTAGTGTTAATAAAAAAAACCGTGACGTCAACAGCCAAATATCGAAACAACGGTTCCGGTTCGGTTTTCGGTTCCAGTTTTTGTGGAACTGCAGACCTCTAATCGCGATACAAATATTAATACCATTCTCCATCATCAGTACTACTGTCCTCATTTGAGCAAATATCATTATTATATTCATTGAAATTTATCATAACAATATCTTTTCTTATGCATATAACAAATTTCTCCTAATCAGAAATGTACCCCATCTACCGTAATCTTTCACTGGTCTTGTGTGCTGCACCAATCTAATGTTCTTCATAATCGTGATGACGGAATGTGTTGTGACTACCTTCATAATCATTTTTTTTCTTTTAAAAAATGTCTTTTTAAATTATTTTCTTCTACAAAGCAATATAAAAATAGCAGCATCTTCTCTCGAACTACGAAAAATTATTTAATTTAAACTATCTATTGATAATCGATTGCATTATCATGGCTAATGGCAATACTATGAATGATTTTGATAACAAATCGGACGTAAATCAGTCATTTTTATTAAATCAATATGTACATAATAAAATTAGAGTACCTTTGGAAAATCTTTTCAATGAAGGTAATCCAATATCAATTGAAAAGAATTCAAAAATGGTTACTCATTTAAAAAGAAAGTATTCTGAAGTACATCATTCAGATCTACAGAGTATTTGGTGTATTAAAGTGGAACCAATTCTGGATCAAATTATGCTATTAAGTGAAAGTACAAAACAAAAAACAATTGGTTTTATTGGTGATTGTGGAAGTGGTAAATCTTCACTTATTAATTCAATTCTTGATTATGAATTATTACCTACAGATTATGATGAAACATGTACAGCTTCAGTGACAACTATATCATCTTGGAAAGAATCCTATTATCAATTATTTGTATATTTTATTTCTGAAGAACAATGGAAATTAGAATCGAATAATGCACGTGAGACAATTGATATATTTAAAAATGATAAAGAAAATGAATTACCCGATGATGTAAAAGCTTTTATGTTAAAACAAAAATATCTTTTTAAGAGTAATAGTATTGAAGAAGCACCTTTAGATGATCTACCCAAAGATATTAGAATAAAAATTAATAAAAGTTATGAAATCTATGAAACGCAAGAAATAGAAAAACTTAAAGAGTCATTAATCGATTTTGCTTCTAAAAATGGTCGATTATGGCCAATTGTTGATAAGATATATATTCGAGGTCCATTTACAAAATTAAATAGTGATATTATGTTATTAGATATACCAGGATACGGTGATGGTTATGAAGCAATGACAATTGAAGCAGCTGAGGCTACTGCCATTTGTGATCAATTAGTACATGTAGTTCGAGGTGATGGACGTACACCTTTAACACCAAATTTTTTAAAAAGTCTTTTACGATCATCTACTTCATTAAAACATTTAAGTTTAGTTATAACCCATCGTCATACAGTTATACAACAAGCAAAAAAACAAAAAGAAAATAATGAAACTATTGAAAAACAATATAAAGAAAAATTGAAAAAAATCGCCTCTGATATTCAATTAGATGATTTTTCTATAGAATATAAACATAGATTTATTAATAATTTACCAGTATATTATATTGAGAATAGATTCATACATAATAATTGGTCCGATGATGATTTGAATTATTTAAATAGATTTATTAATGAAGAATTAAATAATATTGTAGAAAAAGAATTAGATAAGACACGATTTGATATTATAAATAAGATTAATACACTTTTAAAATTTCTTTTAATTGATTTATCACAACCATTATGTGAAATTATATGTAATGAAGATTTAAATCCACTTACAGATAAATGTTTAAAATTATTTTCAATTGAAATAGAACGTATAAATCTAAATTTAGGAGATGAATGTAAAAATTTTTGGAAGGAACATTTTTGGTTATTATTAAAAAAAGTAAATCATAGTATATCATTAGATAAATATGATAATCTTAATTATCAAACATTTCGATCAAATTTAACAGGAAAAAAATATATTCAAATATCAAGTGAATTAAGTTCAGGTGTAATTGATGAAAGTAAAATAGAAATACTTCCGACAACAACATCATTGCTAACAAATATTGTATGCATTGATGAATTACAAAATATTTTTAATCAAAATCTTTTTTTACCATTAAAAAATATATTTAAAATGAAAAATTTCGAATTTTTAGATGAAATAATTGATCAATATGTAAATAAAATTCAATATCATATTAATAAATTAAAAAATTCTATTGATTTTCAACTTCAATCTATTCGAGGACGAATTAAATATAGTATGGATTTAGTAATGAGAGATGAAATTCGAAGTAGAATATGGATTGGTGATGGACTTTGTCGTATGAGTGGACGTAAAATATTATCAAAATATCGAAATAGTTTGCAAAATTTTATTAAAGAAATAAATAGTATTGATTTAAATTTTGAAGAAAAATTATATAAACGTTTATCACCTTATTTTAAAGAAATTTCAAATGCTTTATATAATTTTAAAAATGATATCAATAGAACAATAAGTGATATGAATTTTATTTTTATGTTAGATCCTATTTTAAAAGAAAAAATTCCAAAAATTTTAGTTCCTTTACCATTACAATTTTTTCCAACTGATATTGATCAATTATCACAGCAAGATACTGTTGAACTTCAAGATTATTCATTATCTACATCCTTTGAGATACAGACTACAGAACAATGTTGGACTTTATCTAATATTCATATGTATAATCATGAGATTTTAGCTCCTATTCCTAAACTCTATACGAATATTTCAACTAGTTATGTGTATTATGGATATGTTTATGTATTTAGTAATGAAGCTATGCCAAATCTTTTTAAAATAGGTTATACAACTGTTGGTTTAGATACACGTACTAAACAGCTATACACTAGTGGTGTTCCATTACGTTTTCGTATAGAAAAATCTTTTACGTGTCCTAATTGTAAATTATTTGAACAATGGATGCATAAATTATTTATTAAACATCGAATTAATACTGGAAGAGAATTTTTTCGAGTACCACTTCAAATAATTATTGATGTAGGAGAAAAATTAGAAATTATTATGACAGACAAATTTAGAAATTCTTGAATATATTTTTATTCGCAGAAAAAATACAATGTTCAATTTTATTTATTGTAATTTTTTTTTTTTTTTAAATTGTAATAAATTTTTCGAAATTTTGCAGAAAAGCAATAAATATCTGTCTCACAAGAAGATGACAATCATAAGTTACTTCTACCAACTATCATTGTCTTGTCGATTCACTATCAATAATAGAAAAGAAAAGAAAGAAAGAATTAGAAGAATAAATATATGTATAAAAAGTGTGTGTAAAATGTTCTAGTTTTCATTTACCATTAATACATAGTCCAACGAAGGAGGTTTCGATGTCCAAAGTATCACAACAATTCAATATAAATTATTTCAAGAAGAGTGTTTAAAAAGAAATCTGATCGTTAAAATGTTTTTCCTCAACAAATCACAATTGGTATGCTTAAATATACTGAAATTAGCCATTTCATGATATATGTTTACACTCGAACATGTATCATTGACTGGGTCGGTAGGTATACCTTCATTCGCATGATGGACAAGAGGAAGGTTCTTTTATTCATATGCGCCTTGAACAACTAGTTATGATTATTCCTTCTATTTAAAATTTTCACGTTTAAAGAAAAAAATAATAATAATATACGAGCGTTTGCAGAACGGCTTGCACTACTTCTACAGATATTTTTTTTCTATGTAAGTGTTTTTCGAACTGTTTTGTAGGATGGTGGATAGCCCACGACGAATACTACATAACACTATAATTTGATATCCAATCTGTTCACTTTTAGAAAAAAAATACGACAAACATCTCTTTTTCTTGGACGCAATTAGTATCAATATTTCGAAATTCTTCAGCTAAAAATAGTTCGAGTTTATCAATATGTACAGGTTTTCTTTTTTCTACATTATATTTCATTATCGACTATATATTTTTGATTGGATTTACATCCGGAGAAGATAATGTTGCGCATTTGATGGAATAGGAAAGGTGTCATATATTTGGAGGAGTAAGAAACTAATCAAAGGGTTACCGCCGCTTTTTACTGCCATCGGGTGCAATGTGTGCATGAAATTCTACTTCGAAAGCGAATGACCTCTTAGACTCGAAATAATCTCATTCTTTTGCATGACAATGGAAGACCACATGTCAGACAGTTGACTCAGAAAAAGATTACACAATTTGGATGGGAAGTTCTTGAACATCCATCATACATACCGGATCTTGCGCTGTCAGATTATCACTTGCTTCGATCCTTTCGAAATCATTTGTACAACAAACAATACGAAGACTTCAACGAAATAGAATTCGGTCTTACTGCGTTTTTCGAATCGCGTTCGGCTAATTTCTACAAACGTGAGATTGAACAATTGTGAGCGAGATGGAAGAAGGTTGTCGAATATGATGGTGATTATATTATTGATTAATCTTGCATATTTTTGTTTCGAAACAAATTTGTTGCTAGAAGAAAAAATTCTCAGAAATTATATTCCATCCCAATAGATCCAATTTTTAATAGGCTTTGATTTCGTATGTGAGTACTTTGTAATATCGTTTACAATTGAAAATGCTAGAGGGGGAGACAAAGATTATGTAACACCCTGTATATTAAAAATTGTGTTAGGCTTGTTGTCAAGGAAATATGGAAACAAAGAAATTTAGTAGGTACAAAAGGTATTGAATTGTTTTACAACAACACTCGATTCCATACTCATTCCGATGTTATTTATTATTTAACGAAAGAAGATATCATTATAATGCCACATTCACCATATTTACCCGACCTTGCACCATGTGTTTATTAGTTAAATGATTATATCAAGCGTAATTTAACTGACCAATCAAATGAAAATTTAATGGCTCGTGTGGTATCCAAGGAGATTTGGTACATTTTGCCGACAGTTACAATTCAGTGACAAATTGTGTTGCCACCATATTTTGTTCATATCTTAGTCCATTAAATCTAGTAGATTCCAAGATGCAACATGAAAGAGATCAGAATTATTTTCTCTTGGATAGAGGGCAAATATATATAGGGTGTTAAAAAACCTTTACATCCCTCCCTCCTTAGCGACATAATGAATCAATGATATAATCATTTATTTTATACCAGATTAAAGCCCGTCAAAAACTGCGTCTAAGAGTCTAATTGAAATAAACAATAGATAGGCAATTATCAAAATATTTTGGAGACACATGAAAATATCGTAAATTATACAATTTTGAATCTAGCAAAAAACTATCGTACCATTCATCGAATCAAATTGTGAATCATAGAATTTCAAATTTATTAGCAATATAAAATGCTCACAAATAAGCGTTTGTGACAAAGTTCAGATATTTGTATGTCCTCCTCCAGCAGTTTCGAGAGCATCAAATCTTTTTCTCATTGAACATAGCACATCAATAAAAAGATCCGTATCATTTTCGAGATCCTTGAGTGTATTCTCAACGTTTGTTTTGAGAGTATCATAATTATATCTGTTTTGACGATCTTCACTTGACATTAGTTCTTCAGTTTTATCTTTTATAATTGCACCAATGTTTTCTGCTGGACTCATATCAGGACTATTGCCAGGCCAAATCGAATTCTCCTAGAACTTCATTCCTTCATCTTCCAAAAGATGCTGTGTTGCATTGGCCTTCATACAGGATACCTTATCTTGAAGAAATATAACTTCATCCGTGTCAAGAACATTGGCTGGATCAGCAAGAATTGGAATTACATGTTGTTACAAAATAACTTCACGAAAACAGGCTCCATCCCAAGATTGTCCATCTTCCTTCAGTCCAATCAGTAACAAAGTTTGCAAGCCATTTGCGATCTTCAATATGCGTATTTTAATCCTTGTCGATGGCGTTCATTGTGAACAGTCACATGACTCACTCGTTGTCCTGTTTTCTTCAAAATTTCCCTTGTAACCTTTCGGGAGCCACTTCCCCTGACACCACTTACAAAAGTAATGTTATTTTTGCCCTCCTGGGAGAGTACCTGAGGTCGACCACGTTCGAATTGTGTATAACACTCTTCGATTGTATTATTCCAATGTCGTCTAATCCAATCTTCACTACGGCGGAGCTTTTCAGAAATCCATTGACAAGTAATAAGTGAGCCTCCCGTTGCTGCAATCATTTCATCGAGTATTTCACGATACGTAGTGCAACGGAATCTGTCCACAAATCGTTGCTCTTCTGAATCATGAAGAAGATTAGCCATTTTGATTCAATAAAGTGGTGTAGCACTGGCTTGTTGCACGAATAACAAACACATAGTGAAAGAATGAAATGAGAAAAATTGAAGCAGCGCTTACAATTATTCATTCTCTGCTCTCTACATTCTTCTGTTTCTTCTCCTCGTTACTAGTCATGGATAGTGAGTCCTTTTCGATTAACAATAAACACGTTATCCAGTTCGTGCACATGTGTCGTAACAGTCGAATAGAATAATTATGAACAAGAACTATGTCAAGTGAGAAAGATTCTCTTGTAACAGAATACGCATTTATTATCATTTCAAAAGGATGTAAACCACAATCCCTCAACAAGTAATTAATGCGTAAAAAAAACGTAATAAATTTTTGCTACATTCGAAATTGTATAATTTACGATATTTTCATGTGTGTCCAAAATATTTTGATAATTGCCTATCTATTGTTTATTTCAATTAGATCCTTAGACGCAGTTTCTGACGGGCTATAATCTGGTATAAAATAGTTGATTATATCATTGATTCATTATGTCGCTAAGGGGGGAGTCATAAAGATTTTTATTAACATCCTATAAATAAATAAAGACAGTAAATACAGATAATCGCGAAATATAATCTAGTTTTTATTGCTTTTTACAAAATTATTTCTTTTCACGGGTATTTAAAATGCTCTTAATAACAACTACAAATATTTAGAATGAAAGATTATGGACAATGCCTCGAAGGAAATCGATAGCTGATCTGTTATCACGATTAGCAATAACATTTTGAAGCCTAATTTCCCTATCTTTGTAATAAATCTTTGCACTTCTTTGAAGCTGATTCATCGCCAATTGATCTTTCAATTTCCGTTTTCATGACATTTTGTTCTTTTTAAATTTGTTCAATTATTGTGAAAATACTAACATGAGATCTAGTAGTTAATGTTTCCCAGCGTATATACCAACCTTCGTCTCTGTTTTGAGTTTTTGAAAATGCAAATTCCATGTTATCAAAAATAGACCATATCGAATGTGGAAATAATAGATTGTTTCTTTTGACTAAGTCACTTCTCAAGACACTTTTTACTTTTCTATGCACATAGTTATTTTTGAACTATTCAATAATTGGCTCAGCTTCAGATAGTAGTAAAGCTTTGACTACATCAAATGCACTAGCAGTTTCTAAAGGATTTTAAAAAGTCAAAGCTAGAATGTGTGATTAGCACACTGAACTTTTCATCAGTTCCATATATTGTTGCCAGTTCTACGTCTTGATTTTGTTTGTATACCGATTGTCTTAGATGGAAGTGACAGCTTTTACTTTGCGCACCTGGAACCTCTGATTCTACTGCATTTATTGAACCTTTTACAAAATCTGGGTTTAATTCTAATTTATTTTTATCAGCCAATTCATTGCGTTTCTGATATAATTTCTGACACAATTTTTCCCTTTTCTTGCTCATAAGTGCGTAAACCAATGGAACAATTTGAGAATTAACATGTCCACCAGCAGATGCGTAAATGCTGTACAATTGACGAAAAGAAGTTGAAACCTGTTAGCTCTTGAATTGGTGTGGGGATAATATAGTAGAGCTTTGAGCTATAGTGTATAAGAAATCATCAGCTTACATAAATAATTTGTTATGAAGCTGCTGATATATATGTGAAAATAAGATGAAAGAGATATAACAAAGAAAATAATAATAATGAAGACAAGACAATAACAAAACAAAACAATATATATGTATTGAGAGAAAAATTAAAAGATCGTAGAAAAAAATCAAAAGTGAAAAATCAAATATGTAATAACAAAGAAAAAAGAATAACGTAATAAAGAATACTAGGTCATCATGATCAATGAGAAGATATATCTTTTCAACAGAAAAGAAAGAAAAGATGTATATATATTAGACATAAGTGAACGTCATAAAATAACATTTATTGACGCTAATACGAGTAGCCAATTTTTTTACTCTGTCCTGGTCACTCGACAGAGGACGCGGTCCTTGTTTTCCCGGACGACGTCCGAGCTCGTATGATTTTGTACTGAAGTCGTTCGTGGTTAGTTTCTTTCGTCTTTTTGTTTTATAGGCGGCAGTATTTGCACCACTTCCATCTAACGCTCCTCCTTTATCCGGGCTTGCGATCAGTAAAGAAACCGCAGAGTAGCGGCCTCCATGGTAGAGTTAGTGACGAGATCACAAAACAAAATTTCGGATAGCTGCTGATCAAACGGTCAAAGAAGATGAAGTATCTGTACGCACTGATTGTAGGTGCTGTACCAGCTGTCAAGAGAACATCAGGCAGCAATAATCAAGAGAAGCAAGCGCGGAGATAGCATAGAAAATAAAAACCTTCTATTCTGATTGTGACGAATTTTTTTTGTCTTAATGGTTGTTAGGAGAACCATTACACTATGTAACAATCAATTCAAAAAATAGTAAAGACAGAGCAGATTACACATAATGTGTAACGTACCACTCAAGAAAAAAGGAAAAGAACGCGTTTTTCTATTAAGCTTTTTGTTAAAATATAGTGAGACTTGAAGAGCAGTGATTGTACTATTTTGAATTTTCAAGCATGTAACATCAGTTTTTATAACAAACTTTTTGATTTGATACCTAAAAGGTTTTAGTTCTGCGTTTTGTTTCTCAGACATAGGTTTTAGCATTTGGACAAGCTAATTCGGAAAATTTGGTCTATTTCCATCAATATTGTATCATTCATAAAGTTTATTTTGATTTCTTTTTGCTTTTCTCTTAAATGACAACTAAAAATTATCTGTGAAACCTTTCACATGTATTTTTCTTACTTGATAACAAATAAAGCTTTTTTAACGAAGTCACTAATAACACTTAATAGAAGCATTTGCTTATATTATTTGTATGAAAAGAAATTTTGAAAAAATTCTATTATTAACCAAAAAATCAGCCCATTTTATTGGATCGGAGTGGAGATATTAAATTTGTTATCGCCGTGTTATTTATGATTCACCTTGTACACGTATTTCTTTTTTTCTAACATCGAGTAAAGAATCGAAAGAAAAGACAAAACTGCATAGTGTATCTTGATGAAAAAAATGTGTATGAAAATTATTCATTCATATCTATCTCATCCACATGTGTATGAAATAACACGGTTGATTGATTCACGTAGATAAAAATTACTTGGAAAAAACCAAGTAACTTCAATGAATATATATAAGTAAGATAGGTTGTGTTTAATATGCATAAAAACAATTTCAAAATATTCTATTGTTAATTTTCATTGTAAGTGTATTTAATTATCTATATTATCGTTTTTTCTATGCAATGCGACACCTCAGACATACGACGTGTGTGTTTCAGAATTTAAAATCAATGTTTATATCACATTGTAGAATGAATCCCAAAATGTTAGAAAAAAGCATTTTATTATTTTGGAGAGCTTTTCTTTATATCTGTAAAAGATATATGCTAAGTATTAATTACAGCTTTCTACATAACAATATATTTTATCTTACTTTGAGCTCACTTATAGATTATAATGTGAAGCTCCAGCATCCACTATCAAATGTTGTTTAAATTGACCTGTATAATTTTGTTTGAAACCGAAAAAATTTTTCCCTTTTATCTAGATAAAGTTATTCTCAAAATAACACTTGATCAATACTGATATAATAGTGTTACGAAACGATTTTGTGTTAAGGCTGTCTCCTCCTCCCCTTCTTTAACAATTATTCTCAACTCAGGCGCATGCTGCAAAGGTGAAATTTTCAGGATTTGTTGACACTGACGTGTGGAGGCTGCGGTAGAATTTTCAGCTCGATAGTCTGACGTTCGACAGAGATATGAAGCAAACAAGAATCAAAAAATAGCTCATCTCATCTCCAAAATATCTCTATGGGCACTCATTATATAAATATAAATTTTATTTTTCTGTTTAAAAGTTTGCCTCCAGGACTAGCCTACCTCGTAGTGCTTTCTTTTTAAAATTCTTACTTTTTAAGAGAAGAAAAGGGGGTGACAAGTTAAACGGCTCAAAAAACCATAAAAAATTCGTGCTCTTTCCATAGAGATGGCTTCTTATATAGTAATAAACGGGCTTATTTTAAAGAAAGAACCAAGAAGTAGGTTAACTCAAAACACGAGTTTTCAAATAAAAGAAAAAGCATATTTGACATTATATTGTGCTAGGATAGAATGGTGTTGAAGATGCTTCGTGAAATGTTCTGAGAAAGAACTAAATTGATTTTTTTTTGAAAAGAGGAATATAGAAATCTTGAAACATTTTTCTGAAAATTAAGATACCGAAAAAAAAATTTTATTGTTTATGAAAGACCAAACAACGAGCTAGTTTACCATGCATTTATCCCAATTTTGATTTTGCTGACAAAAATTGACTTATTTAAAAGGGAGGGCGAGGGTCCTATTAATCTTCAATGAGCCATTCATGAAATATTACTGAACAACTGGTAGACAGTAGTTGATTTTTGATAGTGGTTCCAATGCCATATTTTTTCCTCAAAACTATTGCAAAAATCCCATTTTGACACGATTGTTGTTTAAAAAACAGAGCAATAGTTTCGATATTATGAACATGAAAAAAGTAACTGGCACATTTCTGGCGAAAAAACTAGAAATAGGTAAAAATCCAGGTTTCTTCGAATCGAAATTATATCAGAATCATCATGTTGCAGTTTAGAATAGAGATCGAAATTGCTCATCCCTAGAAAAAATATCTAGGGCTTCGAAAATGAATTTTTTTCTCAATCATACAATGACAGATCGTCTTTCTTTTAGAAAAGAGCTAGGAAATCTTTTGGATCCATCCTATTTGTGATTATAAAGTGAGCTATCTAAACTGTTAAGTCAGATTAATTCATGTTAGTTTCATGTCAATATCAATTTTAGTACCCTAACGTAAAATATGATTGAAGTGCCATACTTGGATTCATACATAAAACAGAAATACATGTAAAATAGATAGTGAATGTGTTTCATACCTATGTAATATTTATCAGATCTTTTCTTCAATAATATTTGTTCTATAATATCCTTGTCATATTACTTAATATATTGATTATTCTTTTAAGTATAAACCCTTTTATAAATATTAGTATTATTCAAAAATGAAAACATTATGTTTGACAAGAAATGCAAGGATTGAATACAAACACTAATATTTCCTTTTATTTTTACTAACATTTTTATTAATGACATTTGCCTTATAGTTTTTCACTGTCTTTAAAGCCGTTCGTTTGATTTTTCTTTTAATAAATCAGTGATAGGTTTAAGCCAAAAAAAATATGAGTTACGTTCGCATAGTTGCTAGAGAAAAATGAAAAATCGATATGCAAGCAACTCATTACCTTGTATGAAGTATAGAAAAGTGCAATCTGAAATTGCTTCTATAAGGCCTTTAAATTTTACGGTTTGTCTAATATATTTTCATGTCTGCATATGGAGCAAAAAATTGTATCATCAAAATAAATTTTATAATATAACATATACAAACAAATATCTAAAAAGAAACATACTATTTTAGACAGCGCATATACACAATTCCACGAAAGCAACATCAATGTCAAACAAAATGATTGTATCATTTCATACACTTCCGGTCGAGTTGGTTTACAGAATTCTCGACCATCTCGATAAACTAACAATTCTACTGTCGTGTCGCAATGTCTGTACAAGACTGAACGCCATTACAGATACATATCATCGATACCAGGTAATCTTTATTTCTATGATAAAATCATATTTTAATCATCTTTCAAATAATGCTTTTTATTCTCACTGCATTATTTTCCTTAAAACTTTCTATTGCTTACTCCAACAGATAGATTTCATTAGAGAGTATCCTATACTTATTTGTTTTTGTATCGGTGAAACAAACTCAGAAAGATATATACAAGTGTTGTAGAAAATTTCGTGAGCTTATAAAACTCTACGATATCCTAGGAAATACAAAACAGAATTAAGACACTCCTTAAAAGTATTAAAGTTACTCTTTTTAATGGTGAAAAAAGCGACAATTTCATGTATGAAATGATCGATAATAACTTGAATATATTATTTTTTCATTCACATTAGTTTGTTGAAATGACTCATCATACTATTCATGTTCTACTACGTAAGCAACTACAGGGGTCGCAGCAGGGGGGTATGATAAAAAAAGATTTTACGAAAGAATTTAAAAAAAAAAGAAGGAAATTCGAACAGAAGAAGGAAAGGAAGGAATTTTTCTGCAGTACAGCGTTGTAACGAATAAATTGATTACGACGTTCAATAAGAAACGATAGGAATGAGCTCAGGCGAGTAAAGTAATTTTCGAATCATTATTTTGCCACGTTATGAGACCGTTCTCTCGGTTTTTTACTGAATGCGAACAGAGAACGAATTTCAAAGATGAACAATTATTTTCTCAAGCACGCAATGTCCGTGCATGTTGTTGTCGTCCACATGTCTCAATGACTCTTTCGGTAGTTTTACAGATTACGCATATCCCTTACTAGAACCTTTCAAGTCCTACGCGTATCTAAATCCAAGCGAATTTGGATCCGGTTGGACTCTTAAAATTTTGTGTTAACTGAGTCCAAGCTCAGGTTTGGACATTCTTAGACTCATTAGGTTCAACTTCTTATCCACATGCGTTGCCATGCTGTGTAAAGATTGGGAAAATTCGTGTATGATCGAATCTATCCGTTAATGGGATGTCAAATATGTGCAGTAGCATTCTCGTTCTGTGCTCATAAAATAGATAACACAATGCATAGTGCCCATTTCCATCTGCCACTTTCACATATAGCGGGAGCGAAACGAAAAGTTAGTCTAAATACCATCTCCACCTTGATGTGACAACTCGAAGGTGATTCAAAGTTAAGTTTACTGGACAACTTAGCTTTTAGTGCTCAAAGTTGAATATAACTCGACACTATCTTTCTATTTGTAAACAGATGTTTTCTATCACCCGATATTTCTGATATATCCTAGCTGCTTTAAAATGCTTTACAATTTCATCGAATCAGACGCACTTTTTCGAGTTCTCCTTTTGAATAGGGCTTCTGTGTAAGTTGTGTGATTTTTACATTTTCCATCAAGTTGGGTTAACTAGAAAAGTTTCCAGTTTCTTGATCGAAGCGCACTGTACAATATACTTTTCAAGTTTGCCGATAGGCACAGAGTTCAATTATGACTTTTAAGTCTTTCGACCAGAAAAGTCAAAAATCGCCTCTATAGTTTGAACTAAATTGAAAAAGTTGAAAAACATATTAAAACCTATAGTTCGAGCGGGAAGATCCAAGGTCATATCTGATACTGGTTGACTAACTTAATTGGCATAGAAAATTGGACGTTGATTTTCAGTTGAGTTGAAATTAACCTACACGTGCCATCCCCGTTCTCGTTCACATCCACTGTCATTGCGTACTACTGAGTGTAATTTGCTTTTCTGTTTATTTCCATCAACAACGATGCCAATAAAAACTGTGCATATTTTGTTTTACTGAACGACAATCTCAATCAATATGTGCCGGAAGATTACTCGCGTAGGCATCTATAAAACCATGGTTATGATATAATCCAGCTTCGGATATGCTTCGTCATTGAGTATGTCAGGCATTTTTAGCAATGATCGAATTCCAGAGAAGCACCATCTTGCGTATCTCCCCCTGGATATGGGTGTAACGTAAATTGAAGCTTCATATACGTACCTTATTCCAAGCTTACGGTCTTTTTGCTAGACTTATGATAAATGAAACATTTTCTGGAGTTTTAAGCCCTCCCAATTAGTGTCGGACAGCGACTAGGTAATGTTAAGAACTTGTTTTCGATGCTTCTGAGAATCTATTCGTATAAAAAGTGAAAAAGAAGGAAAAGAAAGATTTTAAGAGAAAAGAAGGATGAAGAAGGACATTATGAAAAAAGAAGGATTTTAGGAGAAAAGAAGGATGAAGAAGGACATTAAGCTCTGCGAGGCCTGCAACTATTATGAGCTGAAATAAAAATTGAAGATTATAAAATTAGGTACTTTGATAGTACGCAACAGGTTCAAGATTTCGTTCTCAGTCTTTTTGCTCGAGTATATTAATTCAACCTGGTTTAATATATATTCAAAATAATTTTTTTCTTAAAAATTTTCACTGTAAAATGGAGCTGAAATACCTCTATGATAATATACTATAGTATGATGCATATCATGACTTCAATTTTTTCCAATAACAATAGAAGTAAAAACAGATTGAAGTGGAAGAGGTTGCTAAACTAAACACACAGTAAATTCTTTCGAATATTTCAATTAATGTTGATTATCATTCGTTAATCAAAAAGCTAGATAGTGTTCAAATTTCAATCAATCAATTTAAAAGCCTTACATAGTTTATTATTTGTGATGTAGAATGTTAATCATTACATGTTTTGGGTACTATGCATTTCCGCATAGTCTCAACTGATATTTTCTCAGATGGCTATCGAAATATAAAATAGTGAGCGCAAGTGATTAGGATACTGACGCTAAAAAAGATCGTTTATTTTTTTTATACTACACAAGTCATCGCCGCAAATAGCCTGAGGTCTAAACATTTTTAACAATTATCATCTACAAAGTCCATAAGTCCTCATAAAAGATAAAATGAGAGACCGACCTGCGAACCACGTAATCTAGCTCATTAAATTTTCTTAATAATCCCGTCAAATTCGTGAGAAAATCTTCATCTGTTAGTAGCATTGTGGCGGATTCTTTCCTAAAAAAAAATATTCTGCTTCGTAAATATGTGATTTCCGAAAATATCAACATCTAAACTTCTTTCCAACATTTTCATTCTGCCAAAACCCATCCAAACTAATCTGCGACAGAAACCACACTGTATACTGCCCAATTTCTATTATCTCTATGTAACTCATTCCAACAAAAGTCTAGATGAGATACTTCAATTATACTAATACCGATAAGCGAGAATAGCTCTGTATTGTTATATATAGACTTCCTTTTGCTAACATCACATTGACAAATATACCTTTACAATATCTCCTTAATTTTCTGACAATTTCTGTCCAAATGAAATCTTATTCAAAAACTATTTTAATAATATATACTCGAATACTGCTTTTCACAGATGCTCACTACATTGAACGTCTTGGGCAATCAAATTGGTCCACAAGGAGTACAACATTTAGCCAATGCTTTAGAGCAAAACAAAGTAATGTGAATCACATCAATCTTCTTCTTATTCACCTATGCACTCACTCTTTTACACAGACACTTACCACATTGGGCCTCGGCGGTAATGACATTGGTGATGAAGGAGCACAACATTTAGCCCATGCTTTAGAACAAAA
>JAJEKB010020821.1:284231-295052 GCA_022393335.1 Macrotrachela quadricornifera | reverse complement strand
TCAAATTCGTGATGAAGGAGCACAACATCTAGCCCATGCTTTAGAACAAAACAAAGTAATATGAACCACATGAATATTCTTCTTATTCATGGATGCACTTACTCTTTTACACAGACACTCATCACATTAAACCTCAAAGGCAATCAAATTCGTGATGAAGGAGCACAACATCTAGCCAAAGCTTTAGAACGAAACAACGTAATATAAATCATATGAATCTGTTTCTTAATCATGTATACACTCACTTTTCGATACAGACACTGACTGAATTGATGCTCTCGTATAAAACAATGAATTTTGACTTAAAGCGGCATATTGATGAAATGCTCGAAAACAACGCGTCATTAAAGGAACAAATATGATTGTTCACAAGAAGATGGCCATGGCAGCAATGTTTTTTTATAAGTGGATTAAATAGCGTTCTAGTTTTATGCATGAATATTTTTTGATGAATCGGATTGATTCTTTTTGCGGGATTCGTTTAATAAATACTATCGAGAAGTATGTTGCGTGCTATGAGACGAAGTAGAGAAATAACTTTTTTTTGTCGTGAACATTTCTTTTTAATAAGGCTTGTTGTATTTATCAGACCGAAATGAATTGTATAATAATTTGGAGAAGTCTTAAGTAAGTGTACAGGTGGTGCTGAATGTGATATAGCAAAGTTTTTTCAGTATATCTTCGCTATTTCATTAGTTTTATATATGTTGCAGTTGATTTTAGAATCTAGTTGAGTTCGGAATAGTGTATTTGAAATTTATAGTATACAAATATTTTATAAAAAGAATTAGTGATATATAAAATAATTATTACATTTTCGTAAGTTCTCTAAGGATTAGAATATGAAAAAAATAGTGCTGGGTGTAGAAAACATAATAATGATAACATTTTGGATATATGGATAGCTAGAAATATATTTAAAAGCTTTTTTCTGAGATGGGGACATGGGGACATTGAATTACTAGTTAAAAAATTTAAAAATTTTTCTTTCATCTGTTTTATTGTTTTTTTTGAGATGGGGACATTGAATTATTAGTTAATTTTTTTCAACAGTAAATTATTTTTTTTGTTTATTTTACTTTTGCGGTTTTTTTAATGATGGTTTCACGAGCAGGTGAGAGGGCGAGATGGTTGATTTTTAGAGTAAACGTATGATGTACTACATGTATGTCTTCAGTTACGATATTTTATTTATAAAAAAGTTTTGTTTTATATTTTTTTGTTTTTTTTTCTTTTTTACTTATTTCGCGCGTTCCAATCTCAACTAAATTCTCATGTCAACTGTGACATATGTTATTCTTTTTTAAATTATAGTTGAATAAATACACTGAGTTTTTATTTATTCTAGTGATCTTCGTTACTAATATGCAGAAGCATTACGTTGAATTGAGATACAAAAAATTTTGCTTTTCTTCATGTGCCTAGGAGTCGATGCACGAAACTCGCGACATATCGTGCTCAATTGATGTCTCAGATTCCAATGAAATTTTGCCAGTATGTCGCCCTAAGTGAGTAATGAAAACGGTAAAAATTTCAGCCTCTTAAACCATTCCTTTGTTGAGATATTAAGTCCACAATAGAGGCACCCTCAGGTCAAAATCACTATAATTTATGTAGGCCATATACATTGTGTATTTCACCATTCATCAACAACAAGGTTTTTAGAGCTGAAATTTTGTAGATATATACTACTATAGATAAGCTACATATTGACACGCTCAAAGCCATATTTAAACGTGTGAGACAATATAGCGAGGTTTCATAGGCTCTAGATATAGCTCCTATTTTGTGATAGAGCTTTTTATCGCTGATGAGCGACTCATGAGCTCCGGCCTTGGGATTAAGTACCAGTGGTCTATATCTATTAGTAGCAATTTTCAAAACCTTGGCCTTTTAATTTTGATCCGAACAGAAAGCTATTCAAATACATATGTCAGGCATTTTGCATGTGTCATAATCGACTCGTGCAAACGCTATTCCGTCGATGGTTGCCAATTCGAATAGTTTCTTATATATGCCATATAGAGGGAACTATTTGATGAATTTCGATACGAACTGAGCGAAAAATGATTGTATCGATCTCAAGATATTTCAATTTTTCTAAAAATATCATTGCTAAAAAATAGCATAATACGAGATGTATACCGGTTCCTTGAAAAATTTCTGAACTAATCCCAACATATACAATAAATTCTATCTACTATAAATCAGCACACTAACCTCTCTTGACTTCCATAAAAAGATCCTTCGAAAATGAGAAAAAAAAAATTTCGAAAAAATCTCTGTAGGGGAGTACAGGGATTTTTCGATGGGGTCAAAACTCTGTACCCCCGTACAGGGATTTTTCGATGGGGTCAAAACTCTGTACCCCCGTACAGGGATTTTTTCGAAAAAATTTTTTTACCATTTTCAAAGTACTCTTTTATAGAAGTCAATAGAGGTTAGTGTGATGATTTATACTAGATAGAGTTTATTGCATGTGGTGGGATTATTTTAGAAATCTTTCAAGGAACATGTATATATCTTCGATTATGCTATTTTTTAGCAATGATATTTTTAGAAAAATTGAAATATCTTGAGATCGATACAATAATTCTTTGAACAGTTCGTATCGAAATTCATCAAATAGTTCCCTCTGTATGGCATATATAAGAAACTATTCAAATTGGCAACCATCGACGAAATAGCGTTTGCACGAGCCGATTATGACACATGCAAAACGCCTGACATATGTATTTGAATAGCTTTTTGTTCGGATCAAAATTAAAAGGCCAAGGTTTTGAAAATTGCTACTAATAGATATAGGCCACTGGTACTTAATTCCAAAGTGGCAGCTCATAGGTAGCTCATAAGCGATAAAAAGCCTGGTCACAAGGTAGAGGGGTTATCTATAACCTATGAAATCTCACTATACTGTCGAATACGATCAATAATGATTTTGAGTGTGTCAGTATGTAGGGTACTTATGGTAGTATATACATACAAAATTTCAGCTCAAAAAACCCTACTGTTGATGAGTGGTGAAATACACAATTTATATGGCCTACATCAATTATAGTCATTTTTGAGCTGAGGGTGCCTCTATTGTGGACTTAATATCTCAACAAAGGAAAGGTTTTAGAAGCTGAAATTTTTAGTGTTTTCATAACTCACTTAGGGCTACATACTGGCAAAATTTTATTGAAATCGGAGATATCGATTGAGTAGGGGTATTGGAAAATCTATAGTCAATTCCGTGCATTGACTCCTAGGGAAACATAGTGTTATTTTTCTTTAATTATTTCGACTATCTATAGTAGTTTTCTGTAAATTTTTCTTTACAGAAAAAGTTTTAAAAATTTTCAATATGCATATTCTTGTAGGACTTCAGAAGCTCTATTGAACCCTATGAAAATAAGAATTGAAACATCTTGCCTAATTTTTCCATAAATTGCATCTGAGAAAGAAAACAAATGCTTTGTATTTTGATGCAAGGAGTTCATTTTGCATAATAGTATCGAAAATCGTTCTAATAGATAAGAATTTATTATATTCACCTAGAAGTTAAAAAAAAATTTCGTTAAAGTTAAATGAAATAGCAAAGATTCCATACTCGCCATAAGTCCCTACATATATCAAAATCCAGGTAAAGCTCAAACGTTGTCCATGAAATTTTTACTAGAGACAGAGCTCCAAAAACTGTGATCGCAAGCACGAACGCGAGCTTGGTCGGTTGAGTAGGATGGAGTTCGGTTTCAAACATTCTTTTCAACTTTTGTGATCTTGATCTCAACATTTAAAGAATTTTTTCAATTTCTTCCACTTATCAATTCATATCGAGTTGTTTTTCACATGTTCAACATAGGTCTCGATTTAATTTGTATGAAAATTGAGTAGAAAAATGTGAGAAGCAACTCGGTATGAATTGATAAGTGAAAGAAATTGAAAAAGTTCTTTTAAATGTTGAGATCAAGATCACAAAAGTTGAAAAGAATGTTTAAAACCGAACTCCATCCTACCTCAACCGATTGAACTCGGGTTGGTGCGTGTGATCTCAGTTTTTCGAGCTCTATCTCTGGTAAAAATTTTAAGGATAATGGTTGAGTTTTACTTGGAATTTGATATGTCCAGGAACTTATGGCGAGTACTGTATATTGAAAAAACTTTTGTTAACTGGCTTTCCAGGCATCCTGTATATGGTCTGGAAATTGTCTATACTTTGTTTGAAAGCAGTTATGGTAGAAAATATCATCTTTCAAAATCGACGAAGGGCTTATTTATGTTTTACAAGTTATTAATGATCATATATATATCGGCGGTAGAGTTCATTTCAAAGATACAGCTAGTCTATTTTGAAATGAAAGGAAACACGCGAGAAGATATAAAAAACTAAAAGTTTATCAATGTATGGAATTCTTCGAAACAACCAACTACACACAGACCCACATCAGAGGTGAGCACAGGACAACTTTTTCAGTCCTGTTATGCCCTGTCGTCCTGTATTTGTCTATCCTGGCGGGCGGCTGGATAGGACGAAAGTTTTAATTGCATCCTGTACTGCACGACAGGCCAAGTCAGGTTAGGACAGGACAGGACATTAAAGCAGAACAATAAGAAGCTTTAGTTTGTCTTATGATCACCGAAATACGTATTAGTTTTTCAGTTATCCTAGAACTAATTTACTTCACATCGCTTTTAAATGTAACAGCTAAATTCGAGTCGAACTATCTTCATGCTAGACATACGCAGATTTCAAACGTTGCCCAAAATGTATGATTATCTTGCTTCAAAAACTCAAGAAAACAATGCGCATAAGGAAAAACTTTATGAAAACCGTAATTATAGGCATTAAATGAGCATTGGACATATTTTCCTAAGTCAAATTTCTCTTCAAAAAAAAGGTATTCAATCTGAAAAGCAATTGCAACTTGAAACTTCCTTTCTTCACATAGAATTTTTGTTCTTATCTGCACGACGTGCGCAAATCTCAAGCTCATTCCTAGCATATGACTTTTCTATGCAAGAAACCAAGTGTATGCATATGAGACAAGATAATGGACCACGGAGAATTTTGAATACTGACTGTTGAATATATATATACAAAAAATATGGGAACATCTTAAGTTATTTTTTTAATAATATATTTATCAAACGAAATAGATACATTCGTGTATAAAAAGTACTAACTTGTAGGATTTTCATCATTATTGTCTTAACACTAAGTGCATGCTATTAAGAAAAATAAATAGAAAAATAAAATGTTGCTTGATGAAAAAATGACACAAACGACAACAAAGTTTATGAAAAGATCGGTCGAGAATTGAAAAATTTGAAGGTCTGTATCAGTGAATAGCCAGAACTAATTAAAACAGAAATGCTGCGTAATGTTTTTATGAAAGTAGAACACGGGGGATTTTTCTATTTCACTTAAAAATGATACCTGTTAACAATACTTTTCAAGTTTGTTCATGTAAGTAAAAACTCGGCCTATCTATTTATCATTTAAGAAAGATTAGTAGATAAAATAAAATAAAATAGTGAAGTTATAGGAGAAAACTTTTGTTAAATGACCGTCCGGACATCTCTATATACTATGATTTAATGATTTAATATCAAATTGTTGCTGTCGTTAGTTCTTTATCTACGATGGGTCTGAATTTGGTAGATGATAAAGTTCTGTAATGCAGAAATACCCGTTACACGTATGGATTTTAATGATTCAGTTAGTGAATTTTTTATATGGACGCATTTATAAAAGAGTTCTAATTCGGGGAAATTTCGAGGATTTAACTAAATCCCTGCCCCATTTCGGGCTCTGGTATCGAATAAATAAGTTTTAATGCGATATAATGAATTAATTGATATTATTAGCAAAAACAAAAAGAAGAAGAATATAAAATAATAAAAATGTAAAGTTTTTTTTTTAATTTGATAAACATCTAATTGATTTAGCTTCTCGCAGCTTTTCTTTTCCTTGTTGTGATAATCCGCAATTATCCAAACGACAAGCAGATAATGTTTCATTTTGTTCAATCATTTCAAGTAGAGAATCAATTGATGAATCTGTAATTAATCTATTTGATCGAAGATCAATAGATCGAAGAGACGTTGAATTTGATCCAAGAGTATCAGCAATCATTTTCATTCCTTCATCTGTTATCTGAGTATTAACCAAAGATAAATGATGAAGAGTTCGACTATTATTAAGTAAATCTATAAGATATTTAATACCTTGATCACCTATTGGATTTACTGATAAAATAATATGTGTTAATTTTTTATTTGTTTTAAGAGCATCAACAAGTATTTGAATTCCATTTGCTGTTATTTTATTATTTGCTAATGAAAGAGATGTAGATTTTTTCTTTTTAATAATTTTTTGTATAATAATTGGTATATCTTCATCAGTTAAATTCATATTAGTTAATTCAATATTGTCTGTTGATAATTTATTAATACGTTTTTCAAGTTCAGTATTTTGATAAAGATCATCTTTGGTTTTTGAACGAGTACAACTAAAAGCCATCTGAACAATTTTACGTGTATTTCTTTTTACATTGAAACTAAAATGAATAAAATATAGATTTCTTCATCATGTCTTTATTTGCACATACGTTATTGTTAGAAGAGAGAAAAAAAATCGATTTTATACTCAGCAGTATTTTAATTAACTTTAAAATTGATTTTGTTCTTTCAAATAGAATGAATTCATAAGAATGCAAAAAAGACGAACCTTAAATTCATTCATTATTATGAATATAGATGATGAAATCTATTTTTTTTTTCTTCATATTATTAAAATTACGCAGATCATCTAAGTTAAAATTAAATAAAAATTTTCATATGTGAACAAAATTTACTGGAGATATAACATAGTGGTAAATAGAATCTTCAAATGTTTCATGGCTGTCATTGCGAACATCTATCTTTGATACCGGACGTTCGAAAATGAAATTTAGTCCGTCAACGAATATTCGGAATGAATTATGTTACATGACAGAGCTACAAAAGATAAATGTTCGAAATAAAACAAACAGTGTTCAAACAAAGTTAGATATAGAGCTGTGAAGAAAGAAAAATAGATTTTGTAATCTCGTAAAATGAAATCTGAAAAAAACAATAAAATTAATTATTTTGATGTGACAGTAAATAAAAGTTTGTAATTCAGTGCACACTTTCACATCTGTAACTATATATCTAATATACTGTATATAATATTGTGAAAAAGAAGAGTGTTTCGAACATTGGTTAACTGGAACTAAAGGAGCCGATGCATATTTCAACAACGAAATAATCTTGAATCAGTTAGAAAGATTATTTCAAATGCTGGAATTTAAATAGTATTTTAAGAAACATCAAATTGATATTATTGTGGATAAGGCAAGAACTCATACGACTAAGGCTTATTCACTATAAGATTTTAGAAAATCAGTGGGAGGCCATTGCACCGTTGACTGTATCGAGCATCTTGATGAAGATGGTAATCCACACATTATTGATTATTTTTTTAAAGAAGGAGAAAACAAAGGTAAATCATAGGGTTTAGTTGAAATATGTAAAGATTTAGGTATACAACTACCACCTAAAATTAAATTAAAAGAAATTCGAGAACTATTGTCAGGACATCCAGCATTTTGAAACGTAAGTAAAAGTAGTTCTATTTCATTAAAAACACATCACGCACTATATTTTTTACTGCTTTTTATATAGTTTACAAAACTCGAAACTTTTGCACTTAAATATAAAGTTAATGTTATATTTTGTCCGAAATATCACTGCGAGCTCAATGCAATTGAAGGCCTTTGGTGTAGCCAGAAAGCATTTGTTCGTTCGCGTACAGATCAAATCTTCGAAAAAATGATTAAATTAATATCTGAATCTCATGCATATTTTGTCGAAAGAGAAATTGCACTAAAACTATTTCGTCGTTTTTGGCATACAATTGAAGCATATTCTCAAGGACAAACATATGGTGAGGTGATAAAACTATTCTTCAGTCAATTCTGTAGTACATCTATTCAATCACATCGACGGATATCAAACGATAACATAAATGATGATTGATAGATTTGTTTTCTATATTGTAGCCTATATGTTTCTATTTATATTTAATAAAAAGTTATTAAAACATCTAAACTTGTGCGTAAAGTATCCTAAAATATTGTTTAAGATAGGCATGGATTTAAGCGATCAGTAAAATAGATGACATGATCAGTAAGATAAAAAATTAAAAAATCAGTTCATTGAATGAATGATCAGTTAAATTATTGAACTATCAGTAAACTATTTAAATGATCAGTTATTAAATAAATACGCTCTTTAATAAATTTTCAAGATGAGTAAATAAAATATATTAACAGTCAGTTAAATGAAACAATAAGTAAAAAGATTGAAATGGACTATAGTGTGATTCACTTATTCTTTGTCTTCTTTCTTTCTTTCTTTCTCTATAGTTTGACAAACAACTGACTAATATAATAAACATATTCTTTTCTTCTGCTCTTTCTTTCAACTTCATTCTTGTATCACACAGTAAAAAAGATGGAAGTAAAACAGCAAGTTGCTCAATACATAAGTGATTCATCAGAAGAAGAGGTCCTGGAAGATAATAATGGGATACACCAAAATAAAAAAACCAAAAAAAGAAAAAAATATATTAATAAAAAATGGACAACTTTCAACCTGTTCAAAAAGTCATATGATATTTGGTGTTTGGAAATGCAGGATGGTTTGAATTGGAAAGCATCAAAATGCAATTGTCCAGCCTTTCTTAAAAACTACATATGCAAGGATATTATTGGTATGGCTATTCGTTTGAAATACTACAAGCCACCACTAGCAGCAAAAACAGTACCAATCGGTGAGAAAAGAAAAAGAGGTAGACCAGCAAAAGCTAAACCAGCATTGCTAGTACAGTGATTTAACTCTAAATTTTTTTCAGTTGAATTCTTTTTTTCTTGTACTATATTATACTTTATGGGGTAATTATTTTTTCTACTGGTAAAACTCATCTTTTTTACTTTTCAAATTTTCTTTTCTTACTTATCAAATTTCTTTTTTTTACTGGTATGAAGTTAATATTTTTACTGTTATCCTATATAATAAACTTATCATTTTCTTATTATTTACTGGTAATCTAAATACTGATCATTCAATCTTTAAACTGATCATTTATATATTATTTTACTGATCATTCAATCTATTTTACAGATCAAATATTTTGTTGCCTTTAAGATACAACGAGCATACTTAAAAACAAGGGTTTTTCAAAAACAATCTTGGAAAATCTTTACTGAGAATACACCTTCGGAGGGTGTTCATTCGATTTATCATTGAGCTTTATCATTGTAAAAAAAAATTTCATTCAATTTGACTGAAAAATGAATGTGCTATATCAGAATGACCTCCCCGATTGCCTATACCATCAGTAAAGTGAACTTTCCTCCACAAAGAAAATAGATCAAAACAAAAGCGATGCGTACTTTTATAGAGGCTGATATGAGGATTAAAATAAAATAAAAATTGGCCCTCGCACTCCTCTACAAAAACTAGATAGGTTTACAAGATCTGCCTATTAGTAGTGTAGTGGAGCATATTAGAAATGCCACTATTAGAAAAATTTTTGGGATAGTAATAATTTCAGACGTTTTCTAGAATCAGTTTTTGATGCTGAATCTAAAAAAAATATTTTCAAAAATTTTCAAGACCAAGAACATAGTGATTTTTGCATATTTTGTCAAAAAATCTGGTTTTGGGGAAAACTCGGGTTTTTCAAGGATTTTGCGATTTTTGACTACAAAATAGCTTCTAAAAGGAATAAAAAGTAGTTCATCGTGATCAGCAGCTCACGCTCTATCATACGATATTGAAAAAACAAAAATAAATTTCACTCGACTTTTGCATTGCCTGCCTCTTACAAATATTTCAAAATATTGTACATCAACTAAACTTGAATAAATCGATGAATATTGTTCATCATATGATACGTGTATCTGTTAAAATATCAATCAAAGATGGGCAGCTCCGACTCCGGAGTGCCCGCTCCATGGAGCTAGCTTGCTGCAGGAGCGAAGTGGGAGGGGAGTGATTCGTTAAAACGATGGAGCTGGAGCGGAGCTGGAGCAAGAAATGGTCGGAGCTGTCCATCTCTGATATCAATTTATTTCAATAGATAGAAATTTTTATTTATTTTTTAAATCAATAAATATCAATTGATTGACAAAATATCAATTCAATAAAATCATTTTTATTTACATGTATTTTTTCAAATTGATATCATCATGAATTAAAATAAAGTGAATAAATTGAAAAATGATTTCTAATGATATTAAATTTAAGAAATAAATAAATATAAACATTTAGTAGGAGGGTTTGTGTCGCATTATTTGGTTACCCATTTATTTTTTTCTCTTAATTAAATGCATATTCATCACGTTGTTCGATTGAACAACTATTATCAACTGAAATGAATAAAATGTCGATTATTGATGTGAACAATTAAAGAAATTTTCAGAAAATAATAAAAAGAATTTAATTAATACGAAGCATTAATTTCAAAGATTGAATCATATTGATACAAAATAATAATGATCTCTAATGATAAATTGTTGCATCCATTTCAGTTGAAAGTTCTATTCCAAAAATCTTTCTTTTATGTATATATATTCTTAGTTGTCATAGAATTAATCTTCCTTTTCGATCATTAAATACATTAATCTACGACAATACTATTTATATTCATTATCTTCTAAATAACAATCCCTAGAAATAAAAACTTAACACAATCATACTGATATAATAACATTATTTTTGTAATCTTCACAATTTTTTTCATCAAAAGAA
>JAJEKB010020821.1:220667-274064 GCA_022393335.1 Macrotrachela quadricornifera | reverse complement strand
TTTTTTTTTTATCTGAGAAGTGGAAGAGATCAAAAACTGATCATTTCAATAATAAAAATTCTAATATTTTTTATAAAAACTTAATAAACTCTGTATCTACAGGGAGGCCCATAAATAACGCAACCGAACGATAAAAAATTGAATATCTCTATTACGACTCGAGCAAAGGAGTTGTTATTTTCTACCTCCATACTGAGATATTTTATTTCTTTAGATCAATCTAAGATTCGCCTAGGTCAAAACAGGATAAATTTGTCAAATAAAACAGCTGAATTTCAGTGATCAAATGATATTTGTTTTAAGTGTAGAAAACAAGAGTCATACTTTGTGAATGATATGTAGGTTTACACTTAAAAACCTTGCGTGTGCCTATGCAATTATCGATAAATGGATATACCAAAAACATTTTTATGGATCCTGCTGCTGAGTTTTGTCAGCTCGTTAGTGTAGAGTAGGCTGATTTAGATGAAGTATGTGTAAGCAGGGTATCGAAATTCTAGTTTCGTAGCACTGCCAATTGTGTCTGTTGTTTCGGCAAAGCAAGGTATAATCAAAGACGTATTCAAGATTTTTCCATGAGAGAAGGACAAAATCGAAATTTTTGTCCCGATACTTCAAACAGAACTTTTAAAAAAATACATTTTGAAGCTTAAAGAACAAGGAACTAAAATATTCTCAGCAAAATTTCTGAAAGAATGCATCGAGTCCATTAGCCCTCCTTTTCCTCAAATATGTCCCACAATGTAAACTCACCTAGGCGCTTGTAAAAGTAATCTATTTCTCTGCTCAGTATAGGCCCATAAAAACTCCATATAGTGTAGAAATATGTAAGAAATAAAGGATTTTAGTCTCCATTTTGTTGATGTTAATATTATTCTTCAGTCTTCTACGCAATTTATTTATGAAAGTCACATGTTGCTTGACTTATTAAATACTCTATCCTGTTTTGACCTAGGCGAATCTTAGATTGGTCTGAATCCGATATTGGTCACCGAAAAATATTTTGACTATTATTTCTCAGTAAGCAGACCTCAGCAGATAATTGTTTCATACTTGGTATCAGGACACTTAGTATATCAAGCCCACATAATATCAGCCTTCGACTCGGATCAACACTTCGGAACCTTCCCTTGTTAGCCTTAGTATGAGAACTTTTCATTATACTTGAGATAAATTAAATGTTTTCTGGAGTTCTGAGACATCCCTATCAGTATCGGACAGCAACTAGATAGTGCTAACAACTTGTTTTCGATATTTCTGAGAGTTTATTCGTATGAAAAGTGAAAAAGAAGGATTTTAGAAGAAAAGAAGGACGAAGAAGGACCGCTGCGTGGCCTGAATTGTTGATTCAATAAATTTGTGTACGTATAATTATGTTCATTTTACTGGGAAAAGTTCAGAAAAAACTGAACAACAAAGAATAAAATACTGATGTTTTCCTGAATTAATTACTGAACTTTCGAATTGTTTACTGTCCTAAAAATAACTTTTTACTGATAAAAGGATACTGATCATTTGATAAAACATGTACTGATCATTCGCCATAAAAGACTGTTCAATTAATTGTAAGCCAAATGAAAATATTCATAATTTAAAGTAATTGAATAGACGTTTTAAATGGTATAATAGAAATGGAACTGGCAGATATTGGATGGTAATTCTCAAGCTCACGATTCTGAGATAGTTATTTCCTTCTCATATACTGCACTAGCTCAGTGAAAAAATTATTGTAGGATTTTTTGTTTAATATATAAAATACAAACAAGTAACGCTCATCCGATGGGTTCGTTAACCCTTTTCTAAAAGAAAATAAAATATGACTACTATTGAAAATAATTTTGATTTTGATTATATTATATCTAATAGTCATCTTCATTGCATAAAGCCTAGGAAGAAAACATTTACTCTCTAGCACTGATCGTTTTGTAGAAATATTCTTATGTGTGATTGATATATAAATGATAATCATCATATTAACTCATTCCTTTATGGAATAAACCTTATTCATTATATTCATGTTAAAACCTATCACTAGACAAAAATTTACGCACGAAAATTCCAAAATATTATTGTCAGACTATTTTGTCAAACAATATTCCTTTCCAGCTTGGAATATAGTCTCTTATACTCAAGCATATAAACTATCTTAGTAGGCTCTAACTGTAACGACCAATGGGGATGAATGCCTGTCTGTGCCATTCGGTACGACGTTTATTTGGATAGATTAATACTCCAAGTGTATCTTCTGTCTTCTTACACGTGGATTATATATATACACATACAGGTTAAGCAGTCACACATGAGAGAACAAAGAGAGAGGCTCAAACCACAGTGAACAGGTCAGGCAGGTGAAGCACAACGGCCAATGACCGTTACACTAACATCTTGCTATGTAAATAGTTGGTATATCATTTGATGTCCTGAATCATCTTTTTGATCGAAGTAGTTCTATGAGATAGTGAAGATGGGTAATGCATCGATTATTAGATATCACTTGTCTTTACTTCTAAAGTAAAATGTGAAGTATATGGCATAATGTTGTCTAAAATAATTCTTCATTATATATAAAAAATATTGCATTCAATTTATTGTGGGTAGCTGTTAGACTAATATTTTTGATATGCCTCCAAAAATTCTATAAAAATATCCGTTTCAAATCTAATAAGATTCTCCTTGCCGATCAATCTTACTGATTCGAAGCAACATTGCCGACTCACCATTCTTGTGTTCATGTGTGTCTCTAAAATATTATGATGCGTTGCTAAGATCATCGCTTTATATTTCGATTAGAATGCTACGCCAACATTGAAAGCAATGTCTCCTTTTACTTAATAAATTAACTTAAGAGAATGTATTCGGTTAGAAAATAATAAAGTAATCTGGACAACACGTACTGATCAGTAAATTCAAATCGACCATACTGGATTTTTAATCTGATGGACAAACAATCCGTTACAGTCAAACAATTCATTTTTCTGAAAAAACTGACCGAATTGAAAAGAGTTTCATCGAAATGTGATGCGAAATATTCGTGAATTCTTCTATTATGAAAATAATTTCAATTAAGGAACCTTAACATGTTTGAACAACCAGAAAAATAGATGCTATGAATGATGCTGATCGCCCTTCAAAACGGTACACTTGTCTAAAATGGGCACCCTCAAATGGTCCACTAGGTATCTACTCTATAGACGTAGTGCTATCAAGAAAAGCAGACCTCAAATTCGAGTTATTTGTCCTCCATTAATTATGACCAAGTTTATTGCAAATTAGAGTCATGCTGACTTGTTCACGATGCCGTAGTTTCTAATTCTGAACTCTCATTTTTTTGAACAATCGAACGGACAAACACTTATAACGTCTTAAGCGTGATATTTATCGCTATATGACAAACATTACTAAATACCTTCCTTACAAGACAACAGTATATGACTTTTTGTTTAAGAAAACAGAATTAGATGTCATTCAAATCTTTCAGTTTTTTTAGAAAGCCTCGTAGCATAACGAGTCTAGTGATATGTTTGGAACCATCCCAATCACAATTATTTGGAAAAAAAAATTTTCAAAACCATACAACCACGGACAGCTTCTTCGAATTTTTAGCACAGCGCAACTACATATATATTTCTGCTCACGCTACTATAAAAAAATGAACACCATGTTAGCGTTTATAACGAGTGCTCGAAAAGTTTTTGGATAAAGTTTTTATCTACTTTTAAGCCGCTAGAAAATATTTCCGACAAATCAAAGGACATAAGTTAGAAGCAGATTTTTGTGCTCTATCAGAATGAGCTTAGAAATTTTAACTGAATATTATTTAATGGTTGCCGTCTATGTCCTGCGATTTCAAAAATCAACGATGATGATTTTTAGGAAATAAGTGAACTTACTGGTCTTCTAGTAGCTGGCCGGAAAAGATTAACGAGTCTTAACTAGGCTTAACTAATCTTAAATATGTATTAGTTACTTCTGCTCAACTCAAGAAGTGTTTATTATAAAAAAAAATATTTTTGACCTATGACCTTAATACAAACACACGCTCATCTTATTTCATATAATCTTCTCTATGGCCAACGGAATATTAAAATGATATCCTACCGTAAAGCGAATCAAATGTTAATTACTCACCTAGATCCTAGCTATTAGATCTCTTTATAAATTATAAAAAAATCATTTGAATTATCTCGTAACTCTATTTAAAATACATGGATTAGTTTTTAGATTATTTCATATAGACCTCATCTACACTACGTGGATTAAAATTGAACTTAGCAACGTTATCGTTCCATTCACATTTAAATCATCTTTTTGAGATGATTTAGTGATTGATTCAGTTTTAACTTATGCAGTATAATTGAGACCCTATCAAAAGTTGATAATAGTGCAATGGAAACTCGGTCAATTAATTAAAATATAAATAACGATCTTTGACAGCTATTAATAAGACGCATTGTTTGCAATCAAAGTATGGATTGTTTGCTTGTCGATACTCTTTAATTTCTCATTGATTTCAATGAGCGTTTGATAGATTATTGGAGTGAGGTCCGTTTGCGTCAATGGTGGTCGACTATTATAACGTTCTAGCAATTGAGGTTTCGTTGTTGATTCTGTTCCTGTAAACGATATGAAGAGTGATCTTGTACGCTAATATATCTTACTAACCATATATTTGTTTTTGAAGATTCATGACTGATGTACAGCATTCATTAATGGCGCGTTCGTCTTCAGGATCCCTTTCGAGAGTCATCCAAAGCATTAATTCATAGTGAGAAATCGCGAGATTCCAATGCTGTTGGCGTTCATATACAAGAGCAAGACATCGATAGGATTCTGTCAGATTAAATAAACATCGGCTTCCTGGACTCACATGTTTCCAACAGTTGAATGATGACCGAAATGAGTTCCAAGATCCAAACTCATCGTTTAATTCAGCTCTTAACTGGCCGAGTTTACTATGAGCAAGAGCAGTGTCACTTGCTGTCTCGTCGTCGTTATCATAACTTTTCGTATCATTGTCATCATCATCATCATCGTTAAATGCACAATTCTCTTCTATGACTTTCTGGTAGCAATCAATAGCTAATTGAATATTAGGTATACTATGATATTCTTCGCCAAGTTTTTGATAACATTCAGCTAAACTCGTATGAGATCCTGGCGCATGTTTTTCAACAATTTCTAAAGCTTTTTTAAAACATCGAAGAACAGATTCCGAAGTATTATATAAATTACCAGCTAGTAAATATGCATCTTTGACTTCCAACCAATACATAGTAAGTTCAGATTCGGCATTCTGTACTGTATAATCGATGAAATCCTCACAGTTACGAATATCTTCTGCAGAAATATCATATGGTGTCAAGGTTGTCGGTCTAATCGATCCAAATGTCACCTCTTCGTAGACCTTAGCTTCATTATTTTGGTCGCATTGAGCGTCTAGTATCAATTTTTGGCATATGATCCATGCTTGTTTAAAATCACCTCGTAGCTTGTGTACATATGCCAAGTTTACCTGACGAGAAAACTTTCGACTACCACTTCCATCGGTAGCCTTTGTATAGTGTTCTAAAGCATCATTCAGATCTTTCTTTTCGCGACAAATTGTACCCAAACAGTCGTGCAGTGTAGAGTGAATGGTATGGTCCGAAGGGATATAAAAAAACTGACTCTGTTCATTGCACAAAATTCGAAAAATAAATCGATCAGATAAATTTTGAGATTCATTCATGATTTGTCTAGCAACTGGTACAATATATTGATTTATTTTATTCGTAAAAGTGATGTCCGGCGTATGATTTACTCTATCTTCGTTTTCCGTCATCAAAATATGCAATTCTAATTCCAGAACCATTAATTGTTGATCAATACTTAGGGTATACCAAAAGTAGTGAGCCTGATACTTTATTCTTGTATCGAAGGCTTGGAGAAATTTTCTTTTTTTACCAATAGATAGAGCGTGTTTCACTCTATTTTTCTATGCTATTTGATCAATATGAAACTGTTATCATAATAATAAAATTTCGATAAGATCGGTTTCTGTCGCATATGTGCTGGTAGCATGAAATCTCGTGTGTATTTTTGGAATAACTTTTCATAGAAACAATATAGAGAACTACGGTTTTCGCCGTTGGAAAGAGGAGATGAAGTCGCATCGAACCATATATTATCGATTTTTCTAACATGATTTCTGACGGTTTTTTTATTCTATTTTCTAACCGTCGGACAAACGCTTGTTTCATGAAAAAAAGAAAAAGCAAAAAATTTGATAGAATATCCTAGTAGAGATTCGTCTAGAATAGGTATTATCCATAAATAATTAAATTTAAAGAGCTGAGTCTTACGCAGTTTGTAGATCTTCGATTAACGGTTTAAATGTGAACACGATTATTGACAATTTACTATAAACAACTCATGCAATAGATTTGCTCTTTAAAAGGTGAGCTAAAACCTTACAAAAAGCAGGTTAGAAAAATCAGTAATACATAGCTTGATGCGTCTTCATCTCCTCTTTCCAACGGCGAAAACCGCAGTTCTCTATCTTGTTATCATCAAAAGTTATTCCAAAAATACTCACAAGCACTCATGCTCATGCTACCAGCGTATATGCGACAAACACAGATTTTATCGAAATTTTATTATTATGATAACAGTTTCATATTGATCAAATAGTATAGAAAAATAGAGTGAAACACGCTCTATCTATTAGTAAAAAAAGAAAATTTCTCCAAGCCTTCTATACGAGAATAAAGTATCAGGCTCACTACTTTTGGTATGCCCTAAGTATCTAAACGCAGAGCAACATTCAATGGTTGCATATCGACACGTATAATCCACACTTGTTGTTCTTCGCTATAAAGCACTTCACGTTGTATAAGAGTAACGCCAGGCGTAAACAAAACTTCACCTTCATCTTGATTAAAACTCATGTTTTTTATGTCAGCAAAGACTTTTTCTTTACCCCATACATCTATATGTTCTACAGATATCTCAAACAAAACAGATTGAATCGGATCATCAAGAGTTGTTGATTGTGCTCCTGCAAAGATGAGTGCTACTTCACGATCAAATGTTGCTGATAAAAAACTATTAACCAACATGGCATATTCGGTATTTTTGGTTAATATTGTCAGTTCTGATTTCTTCATCAATTGACCACGATACAGTATTCCCATATCACTTATATCGTCAACCAGTCGTTCATATTCACTATTTAGAACCTTGTATAAATCGACAATAAAGAAGTGAAATAATATAATAGCATCTTGGTACTGTTGTCGCAGTGCTCGATTAAGAAGACGATATAAAAATCCTTCACGTGTATACCACCAAACAGCACGATCGGCTTCGTATGTTTTGTTAAATTCGTCAATTACTTTCAACACAGATTCGTTATCTTTATAAAATAGTTTACATTCATTGACAAACTTCTCTTTGTTATTCGATGGCGGTGGAAGCTCAAGAAGGGCGCGTAAAAATAGTACAAACCAATGTGAATTTGTTCTTGCTGCATCTAACTGGATTGTTCGTTCGTTTTTACTAGCGAAAAACAATGCGGCTGCTTCCAGATTGGAATGCTGGGAGAATAATCTAAGTTCTTTGGATAAATTATGTAATAAATCGATGTAATTATTGAAAACAACCTTGATCTACGGTTGAACAAAAGTTTATAGTGATAATTTAATCACACAGTTATTTAACTTATTTTCTTCTGCTCTAAATTAGTAGAATTGGTTTACACTAAGTGATTTTATCTAAACTTTTCACAAACTCGCATCTGATCGATGACAAATAATCTCATGTTTTCTTTTCTTTAATATTCAACCATCTCAACACTTCTATCTTTTCTTTTCGTGTCGGCACAAGGATATATTATCACTTTTCATTGTTCTTACCTTTTTGTGCTTAGCAACCCAATCAGATTTCGGTTCTACATTATCCTTATAAATATAAATTAAATGTATTTGACGAAGATCATGAAAACGGTCGACAACTGGTTGAGCTATATTAGATGATATAATGAAATATACATGCTCCTTTTTTAATCGACATAAATACGCTTCACAACGATCTATGTTATCAAACCACATTAAATAATCAACGATAGCTCTTAATTTTATCGTGCTAACCATATACTGTTTCCTCACTTCGAAGTTTTCATCGAACCACACGATAATATATTCGTCTGAAATATCAAGTTTGTCAAATATTGTTGAAGTAATCTCTGTATCTAGTGTATCATGGACCAATTCATCAAATTTTCGCTTCATACACGTGGTAGCCATGTTGTAAATACACGTATAAAGTAGCGTTGACGTATTTTTACCAGATATTTTGTAAAAAAGTCACGTACATGTATTTATATATGTTAAGAAAAAAAGAAAGAACAAAAAAAAGAGAATTACATCGGAAAAAAATGTTGTAAATTAACTCAACATACTTTTTTCTTCCTACTTATACTTTTTTTCGATTTCTTGACAAGAGAATGTGCGTGTGGATGCAGGAATAGAAGTGAGAAAAAAATGCTTTTCATGACACAGTGTTTCTGCTCTGCCGAGCGTTGTCAAATAATTTTTAAACATCATGCCATATGAAATAATTCATTAAGAGAATTATTCAACACAATAGTATATTACTTAGCACATGAAATTCATTCGATAATATTAACTCATATAAAGTCAGTAATCATCTACTAAAACTTTAAAAGCTAAGATTTCTAGTCACAAAGAGGAGAGTAGAAAGATGTTGTCCACGGTGCAGTTTTTTTGCTCTGCCAGGCTTTGTTAAGTGATTGTGAAACAGGGTGTTACAGAGAGAAGACATACAAGTCTTCACGTACCTCTCTAAAGTGTTTTATACTTATATGTTCTGTTCACATTCATTTGCTTCTCGTTTATTTTTACATTCTTTGATTCTTTTTTATCTATTCATTCGAAGTAGAAACGGATTAAAAGAAAGCAGCAAAAGTAGACATGCACCAAACCCAAACTGTTTGGGAGTTTGGGTATAGAGTTTGCCCAGGTCGAAAACTCAGACGTAAGATCGTATGAAATACATACAAGATCTTTGAATATGGGCGAAATCTTACAAGAATCTGACAAAAAATTGTAGTTCCTGAGGTCTTATATGAAGTCGTACAATCAGATTCTTGAAAGATCTCTATCAATATGTAAGATCTTTCAAGAGTCTGATTGTGCAACTTGATATAAGATAGTAAATTAAATTGAATTTTACGACAATTGGTATAGTACATATAGATAAATAGTGATATATTATTATTTTGAAACTATTTTTATTATTAAAAATGCAATAAATAAATAATTCGACGTTTCGACTCATTTAAAGAGTCATTTTCTAGAATAAAACACCACCCTGCACATGACCTTGAACGAAATTTGAATGCCAAGACATCACTTAATTTTAATATTGTAATAAATTAATTTGAAATTAATGGCAATTGATATAGTACATATGAAATTAAGTGATGTCTTGGCATTCAAATTTCGTTCAAGGTCATGTGCAGGGTGGTGTTTTATTCTAGAAAATGACTCTTTAAATGAGTCGAAACGTCGAATTATTTATTTATTGCATTTTTAATAATAAAAATAGTTTCAAAATAATAATATATCACTATTTATCTATATGTTGATATAAGATCTAAGGAACTACGATTTTTTGCATGATTTTCGTATGATCGTACAAGATCATATAAGATCAGATCTTACAATATGAGTGGTTGTCCTGGGTGGGTTTGAGTTTGGGTTTGGCTTCAATACTAAGACTACTTAGTTGATTTATTTTTGAACTTGGATCTATATCTACTTCGCTTATTACCTTCCTATACTTGTTTCTAACTTATAACTACTAGTCAAATAAATAGAAGTCAATTTAAATTAGACTAGAAACAGCTAGTATTTGTGACTTTTTTGGAATTATCTGGGAGTAATATTCATAACTTTTAAATGTCTACTCGGATGTGATGTCTGTAACTTTTAAAGAGCTATTGGGGTCAAGGGAGAAACAATGGACTGTCGATTCTGAAAACCGTGCAAGAGTTTATGAGTGCGAAAGACTTTATAAGATTTCAACAGATTTCAAAGACTTATAGAACTTTAGAAGATGTCAGAAGACTTCAAGGTACTCAAAGCTATAGTGTTAAGACTTGACAGAACTTCAGAAAACTTCATGATACTTCAAAAAGCGTCACCAAACTTCGAGATTAAAATCTCCAGCATTTTCTTCTTGTTGAAAGTCATAGTCGTAGGTGTATAATACCAATTAAAGCTGTCGAGTGAAGGTTTTACAGGACCAACTAAAAATGGTATCGGTGAACATACAAAGATACTTGGTATCGTAAGTGGAGATGTGTGGGACCGAGTCTTTTTTAGTTCCAGTTTCTGTCCGCTCCTAGTAATTTATTTCCATTTATCTCGGTCTTACACTCAGCAGATTTGATGTAATTAGAGCCAAGCACGATTCCAAAAATAATTTTCTGGAACCGTTCAAAGAAGTATATACCGTTCCATCATTTTAAACGTTATTATGTCATTCGACCATGCATTTTGTAGAGTAATGCTTCTTCCTCAAACTCATATATTTAGAAAAACAAAATAATCCTCGATGTGAAGATTTTTTCTATTAAAACAAAACGGTGCCGACATTTTCGGTTCCAAATGTTGAAATCGTTTTATTTTCATTAAAAAAATCTTTACATCGAAGATTATTTTGTGTTTCTAAATATATGATTTTGAAGAGGAAGCATTTTTCTACAATTTGCATGGTCGAATGACATAATAACGTTTAAAATGATAGAACGGTATATACTTCTTTGAACAGTTTCAGAAAATTATTTTTGAAACCGTGCAGGGTTCTAGTTTAGAAGTATAGGTTTACATATATATACTGACGTTAGTCCACCTTCGAGAAAGAGTTACCCTTACGATATGAAATACGAATAAATTGATATCTATACATTGTAGTTCTTTTTACTATAAATAGTGAAATAAAACATGAATTAATCGAAATGTTTATTTTTCTAAGATTCTTTTATCGTAAGGAATGAATATATTTTTGAACTTTCCCTTCCTCTTCCTCTTATGTTTTATTCCTTACTCTTATCCTCATCATGGTGTCCAGCTCATTCCAACACCCTCAATGGCTTTTCCCCATATTTAAATATCATAGTTTCATTTAAATGTCATGCATAAGGAGAAAGAGAACGTTGATAAGCACATATATATATATACCCTGAGTTGTGCTCCTAACTGTTATTAAAACAAAAGATACTGGTGAGTTTGTTTATCATTGATAAAAATATTTTGTCAGACATTTATTTTATTATTTATTGAAGAAAAACATCAGGATGAATTCACGTTTGAATTCATTATCAACAGAATTGATATTTGAAATTTTTGATTATTTAAGTTCATTTGACATGTTTGTTAGTTTGATCGGTTTAAATCATCATTTTGATCAAATTGTTCATTTATATCCCGTTAAACTCAATTTTCGAGAAATATCTCGATCAAAGTTCGATTTTATTTGTAGTCATATTCAACCTGAACAAGTTCATTATCTTGAACTATCTGAAAAATTTATGCCTGATCAAGTATTACTTATTCATCATTATTTTTCACGATTTGAACAAAAATTTATAAATCTTAAATCAATGAATTTTATCTTAATGAAGAATTTTCAAATGAATTTACCGTGTAATATTTCATCATTAACATTTAAAAATAATTTTCCAAAAAATAATTCTGACAAAATTACTAAGATAATGATCAGTCAACAAGCAAAGTTTTTGACATATCTTGATGTCGATTCTATCGAAGCAATACCAAGTAATAAAATTTATTTCAATTTATTAACAAATTTAATTATCAATGATGATTGTACAATTATTCAACTTAATCAAATATTTCAATGTCTTCAGGTATCATCACTTGTTCATCTGAAAATTTGTCTTTATGATAATGATAAAAATGAAAAAACTTTATTAAAATTTGAAGACATATGTCAAAATTTATCATCATTATCAAATCTTCAGATAAAATTAGATATGATAGTATCCTTTGATTTGTTAAAAGAATGTCTTTTTAAACTTGTTCAATTAAAATCATTAACAATTGAAACATCGGGAAAATCCGATTTAGCCGATGGTATTCAATGGGAAGAATTTCTACGAAAAACACACATTAATAAATTCAATTTTCGATTTTCTATACGCAAATCATCATTTCAACTAGAACCTTTATCAATATTTGAAAGATTTCGTTCATCATTTTGGCTCAAAAAAAAACATTGGTATGTTGCATACGAAAAACATATTTGGACTGAAAATATTGAAATCTATTCATTGCCTTATTTTCTTCCTAAACGGATATATTATTCTTTGGAAAATTATCCACCATTATCAACAGTACCAATAAATATACATGAAACATTCTTCTTTCAAAACATGATTCAATTTTGTTATTATGCCATTGAATCTAATACAGAACCATCCAATTTTCGTTTTACTAACATTAAATCATTACTAGTTCATCCTAATCGTCATTGTTATGTGAGCGATCAAGAGTTGATCGATAATATTACATCCTTTGTTGACCTTAAACAAATACAAGAACTCGATCTTTCATATTTGGACGATTATGATTGTAATAAAATACAATTGATACTTTCACATACATTTAAACTGTATAATTTGACTTTGAGTTTATTTGATACATCATTAATTCTTCCTGCGCATATTCACTCTCTTACATTATGTAAAAAAAATGAGATTTATCCAATTAATTTTGAAAATATTGACAAACTTTCTCAATCATTATTGTCTATTAGACATTTACAAGTGAATATTCAATCTAAAGAAATCATTTCTCAGATTATTGATAAATTTAAAAATTTGGAAAGTATTATATTCGAATGTATGAATTATTCAATAATAGAAGATATTTCAACAGAATGGTTTCAAACAAATACTCATCGTCTCAAGAACAATACTTTCAAACAAACTCAATTAAATACTAATAACACAAAAAAACGTCGACTAGAAGATTCATCACCCATTCAATCTTATTTATCCACTTTTAAATCGACAAATTCACATAATTCTATTAATAATAACAATTTTACATGGCATATTAGATGTAATTGGGAAATCGATAGAGAAAAGCGAGACGAACATGACGACACTAACAGAGTTGATTATATTTGTTTGTCTATGAGCGATAGTTTTTAATATGTTAAATACTTAGCTATATTAGATTAAAGTAACTTACGATCTTACATTCTTTCATTGAGAAAAATATCGATAAAATTATAAATCATTCAAAGTAATTTATTTGAATGCATCTGATTTTGTTGTTTTATTATTGTAAGTCCTATTAGCAATGGTTTCAGTATAACTGCCACACGTATACTTGCTACTGAACATATCGTAAAAAATAATGCAAATCAATTAGAAACTGTTGAGTAACATGTATAAATATTATTAAATAGTGTACAAATGTTGTATAAGTACATAAATTACTAATGATATACATTGATAATATACCGTTGCTCCAAGTTTTATTTTCAATTTTTGCTGATTATTAAATCGAAGATTAGTGAGAATCGATAATACAGTACATGTTTCAAAATTTTTCGGAAAAAATTGATCTGTTTTTGTTTCAACTAAAACGAGATTATTTTACATCCTATTAAAGATATAGACATGGAATCTCTGGACTCTTCTCTTTTATTTTTTATGTTTTTATAGTGATCTCTAAACCTGACATCCAACGGAAAAATGTTCATAATTCGTTAGGAGAAAAACGATTTTTTCATGATTTTCGAGAGAGATATCTTGAACAATTTTATATAGCGAATCAAGCTCTATCGTAACTCCAAGGTTCAAAATAATTGCATTTTCATTTATTAAGATACAGAGTTTAAAATGAAAAAAAATCTAAAGGTACCGAAAGAAAACTTGTCCCTAATTCTGCTGATTCAACCAAGTTTGTTCTTAAATTCATACGACAGCTATTTTTGTCTCTAAATACGACATTAAACTGTTGTTTCGCCTTGATTATAGCAATCCAATATTTTTATACCAATGACCTATTACAAATTTAGTATATGCGACTTTATTCAGAGGCTTAGAGTGAGGATATTTATCATTTCATCACATTCACCTCCATTCTCAAGATTCAAAGTTTATATTCATGAAGAAATGCCTAGAGACATCGTTTGCTTAATGTGCTATTTTTCTTGCTATCTACGAAAAGGTAAAATTTTTTTGTTGAGATCAATAATGGTACTGAATGAACATTCTCTCTGTACATGTCTTTGCCAATATAAACTTTGAATATGCCTCTATCACTAGTATAAATTTCAACTCGTTTGGTCGATATCTGTCAGAGATAATTAAATATCATGTGAAATATTTAATTTTCTGATGAAATAAAACCAAATTCGCTATATGATTACATTAAAAAATTATTATAGCTGATTATGACAGTGGCATTGATGTCTATTTATGAGTGTACATTCCTTACATACGATATATAGTGAGTTCCAATATCATTCTTAGCAACAATCATATGTAAAATTTAAAAATAATTTTATTGATCTAACATCGCATAGTTACATATATTTTCGCATAAATAAGCAAATAAATAATAAATACGGCTACAAACAACAAGAAAGTTAGCGAGACATCAAGAGAAATATATAGACACAACATAATTTTTCGATTTCAAATATTTTCACTATTTAATAATTCTTCATTTTCCTAAATAAAGAAAAAATTAGATATAAATTTTTTTACAATTTCAATTTTTATGTCTATACTAACAAATTTATGTTTTTTTTGTATTGAGTTACCATATATTTATCTAGTTTTCTCTTACCGTTATTAGCTATGATGTTACAATCTTTACTCGGATTCTTTTTATTTCGTCTGTTTTTCTACATGTTAATGCTCGAACTTATGTATTGAAAATAGACAACATCATGTTATATTCTTACAATAGGGGAGAAAATCTTTTCTTAAATTTGATTGGTTGAAAGAAAAAACTTCCTAGCTAATCAGATTTGAGGAAGGATTTTGTTTGCTATTGTAAACATAAAACATAGTATTGTCCATGCCGATCTAGAGGTTATCAAGAGTTCTCTTTCTTGTGCTTGTTCGGGTCATATGATAGAGAATCTCTGCTAACACCTTCAGATCGGCATGGAGAACATCATATATAGACATGTGATCTACGATACTGAGAATAGCTGAACACGGACAGGTCGGGCGATACCAATTTCGGTGCATATCTAGTCGAGATATTTAAAAATGCTTCTCATTGCTTGTTCTTTGTTTATGATTTGCACTCACATAGTGTGAGCATTCGAATAAGAGCTTGAGCTTCCTCAGAGCGACTGCGAAACAAAAGAGTCAACAGTGATAATAAACTAGAAACAGAAGTACACTGTATAGTCCGTTAACGTTTGTTTTTTGTCTATCATATACTTAAAAATCAATAAAGGTAGCGGTAGTTAGATATCTTATGTGCGAATAATTAGCTCGAGAATAAGACACCTTGCTTATAACCATTGGAGAATGTCACTTCTGGTCTAAACACAGATTTGTTTTCTTAGATAGTCGATGGCTGATTTTCAGCGAAAAAAAAAAGTTCCTTTTTTTCCTACTAACCTTTCAAAAATGAAGTATGTTTCGTATCCGTATCATTTGTCGATATTGTCTGACAGATTTCTGAAATTCTTGTTTATATAATTTTGATGGAATAACAAATACAATGAAAGTAAGCATAGGTGGAATAAATGAGATAAAATATCCAACGAGAAATAGCCATGCATTACTAGTTGATTTCATACAACCTGAAATAAAAGATATGATCAAGCGTGGAACTGCAAGAATAATCAAAATAAGTGGAGCAATAAGCAATTGACGATGTTGTTGAATTTGTTCACGCAATATTCTTTGATAAGGTTTATGATTTTCAATAGATGTTCGATATCGAGCAGTCATGACAATAATCATGATAGCTGAAATAACATTGATGAGAAATGGAGCAAAAAAATGAAATATATTAATGAATGTATTGTATGTCTGTAAACTAGTTGAATAAGTGATAATGCACCAGATACGTTTTTCATCATCATCATTATCATCATCTAACAGACGTCGATGGATAGGATCATGAATAATTGTACTAATGTTCAGAATGATAAGAACAACAATAATATATTTAGCTATTTGTTTACTTTTCTTTTTATCAAAATTAACTCCTTTGATTGCAGTAAATGCTCGTTCCATCGCAACACATGCATTCAACCATTGATCCATATTAAGACAAATTCTCAATAAAAAATCAATTGAATGGCATTGAAACTTGAGAAATGATCTATTGGTATTGTATGTCATTTGTGTAATGATAAGTATTAAAAATTTAAGTGTAAATATAGTTATAGTAAATAAAGTAGTAATTGATGATTCAAATAAATATAAACCACAACCAACTTTACGTGGTTCTTTATTTATAAAAGTAATCATCGATAAAACACCATTGATAAGACCTACTACAATTATAATTGTTGTCAATGCTACGCTTACTTTAACAATAGTAGGTTGATGTTTCATATTGACATGTGGTTTAATATAATAACCTAAAATAGCATCAAGTGAAAGACCAAATAAACTTGAACTAAATTGACATCGTTTTCCATAAAAACATGGTGGACAAACACACATTGATGTTTGTGGACAAGTAGGTTTGTCTTGTAAACATTGAGCATTATTTTCACAATTACTTTCACCAAAACAATCATGTTTAATTGAAGAATTAAATTCAAAACAATTTGCCACATGTTGATCATCATAATGATTACATAAACAGAAATGATTATCATCATAAAAACACGATAATAATGATGAAGATGATTGTCTTTGACATGCTAGATGATAATATTTGATTCGACGAAGAAGATGAAATTTAACAAGTTTCATTTAATACTTCACTTATATGTTCACAACGATCTGATGGATTGATTGAACGAACAATAGTTCCCGATTGATTGTAAGTCTTTTGTACAGTTATCAAATAATATTGATTACTGAAAAGTTCAACAAAAGCAATATGAAATGGTCTTGACCATCGAATAGTAACTGAATTTTGATTGATAGGAATAGTTTTGAATGTCGAACCATTTTCAGGTTGAGCATTATCAATCACTCGAATGAAATGAACAAGTATTGATTCTGGTAAAGTTATATTTTTATGAAATGAAACAATAAGTTTATTATCAATTATTTCACATCTTTCTCCACTAAAACCGTTTTGACAGTTACAGACAAATTGCTTACCAGATACAACATTTTCATCAATATATATACATTGACCATTATTTTGACATAACATATTTTGATTAGATTGACAAATTGTACTTTGAAGAAGACAAAGAGAACCCCATTTATTAGCTGGACAAATACAAATCGATCGATTGTTTGCTGAAACACCAATACATAATGAATCAGATGAACACATGCATTTATATTGAATAGTACAGTATTTTCCAGACCATCCTTGATCACATTGACAAAAACTAGTATCTGTTAAATCATTCAAATATCTAAAACAATGACCATGTACACATGACAGATCGGAACAACGTTCGATATTATCACTTGTACGTGGAATATTAAATTCAACAGCAATACGATTTACAGGCAAAAATGGATATCGAAGTGGTATTAAAAGACTTCCACGATATTTAAATGTAATTTTTTCATAGATGTAATATGAATAGAATAATTATTTGTAAGAAGTTTTGGTCGAGTTGAATAAAGTAAATAAATATTGAATTTAGTTCGACAGTGTTGAGTATAAAGATAAGTGAGATGTTGATATGAATGAATTATTCGTTGATCACTATCATCAATAAGTAAAACAATCAATGCAAATAATGTTCGTCTAGAATCCGAATATGTTTGAAATCGTATAGTAAGACTAACTCGTTGATTTTGATATTGACATATATTACCATAAAAACTAGGTGGACAAAGACATGTTTTACTAGTCAAATTTTTATCATTATTTAACCAAACTTGTAAAGGAATACCACGATGACAACGTTGTGTATATTGACGAATCGATGAAATAACAGAAGGATATGTATGCTTATCTTCAATAGTTAATTGTTTGATTGATTGAATTGATTTATTAATGGTAAAATTTAAAATTTGTAGTTTCTTCGTATCATCAAGACGTTCACAAAGGAACTTTTCAACATCGGTTAGGTTCATTTCATTCTTCCAGCCACATATAGAACCAATTTTACTGTTATTTCGAGTTTAATCACAAACATGTTCATCATCTTTTTGTGCACAATCCTTCTTATTATCACATAAACTATAAGAGTGTACACAAAGTTGAGTGGTATCATTCTTACAATAAAAATTCTTCGATTGTAATTTATATTCGTTCGATCGACATACTTTTGGTTCATCAGTAGCACCAATACAATCAATATTACCATCATTAAATTTTTCAATGGATAAACATGTAAGTTGATATGTATCAGGTGAGACACACATATGATGATAAAGTGGACATTTTAGTAATAATGATGAATTACAATCAATTTCATCTGCTCCATTAAAACAATTCAAAAAGCCATCACATCTTGTATAAGTATTATTACATACCCAATATTCACATTCAGTTTCATCAGTTTCATTTCGTCCATCAATGACGACAGGTACTAGTTCTGTAAAACTATCACAAATTGTTGGAAATGAAATATGTTTTCTAATATAATCATGATTAGTAATTTCATCTTCGCATAAGCCATATTCATCCTTTTCGCAATCACATGTTCCATCATTGATTCGTTGTAAAGAGACATATATATTTTTCTTTATACATTTGAAAAGATTCTCTGATCTTGTTGTTATAGAACAAGTTTCATTGATTAAAGAACATTGTTCATCATCTTTGTAATCACAATCGATTATTTGATCACAAAGACGATGTACTGAGATACATTTTGTTGAATTAATACATTGATACATCGTCGAACTATTGCAAACTGTTGAATGATTGTAAATAAATGTATTGCATTGATAAAGATTGTCATACAAAGATTTAACATAAATATCTCTCCACTCGGCTCTTCCTGCAATAGGAAAAGTCAATGGAAAATCCTTTGGCTGACGACATGTCATATTATTGAAGATTAGTAACGATCTATTGGAATAGAATCCACCACAAAGTTGATCATTGTAACATATATATTGAGGTGGACGTAGAAAACCATCATTTATAGTAATATTCTTAAGATAAGCAAAGTAGATATGACCAAACGCTAGTGCTTCATCTGTTATAAAGTATATATCTGGACATGTCTCGTTGATTATTTGTTGACATGTCTTGTTACGACAAAGATTAGCACATATTGGAGTGCTAGGCATTACTATCAACAAGTGGCATTTAGATGCTAACCAGCATGTTTCATTTAGTGACTTTGGTTTATCTACAAACGTTATTTGTCTCAGTAGAGTGCCACGTTTACTTACACATGACGTTGTCTCTTTCATGGAGAACAGTAAGGGCCCTTTGAAACATACGATATCTTCTTGGGCAAATCCCGGTACACCAACGATAAAGTTAGGACTTCTGCCTGCATTCCCAAGTTCATCTGATCGATCAAGACATTCGAACGTGTCTCTATTATCATGTAAAAATATTTCATGTATACATTGTCCATTATTACATCGATGTTCATCTTTTTCACATTGATGAATTTCAATTTGCCAACAATTTTCTTCATCAACTCCATTATTCAAACAATCAATTTGTCCATTACATATTTCAGTCCAATCAAGACATGATAATGTAGAACCACGATTACATTGTAAATGTACATAACATGTCAAATTGATGGGATCATAACGATTTTGATAAAAGTTATGAATGATTTGATTCAATGATGAAGAATTATGTTCATAAATATCCAATTCATATTGACATAATGGACCAAATCTTGGTAATGTACAATTGTAAAACAATTGTTTTCCCATCGATGATGTTTCATTTGAAGTAAAACAGTAATTTAAATAGAGTTGATAACGTTCAATTACATCCATTGGTGCTGACCAAATGTATAGTTGTTGGCTAGTAATATTTTGTTTGAAAAGTTCAGCAAAAGTAAATTTTTGATTAAAATTATTTTCTTGAATATTCCATTTTGATGGCAAGTCAGTTAAACAATACGAGATAATTTCATGAAGATCAATATTTTTTTTATTTGAGGTAGCAACATGAAAACAATCATGCTGAAATCCAATATCATCATTTTTATTTTTCTCACTTACCCAATCTGTAAGATGAAGATTGATTTGAGGCGAAGCAATCATCATTCGTAATAGAATGAAACAAAGAAAATTTCTCATGTATAACATCGCGTAGTTCGTTAATGCTTTTTTATGAATATTATATAAAGAATGTAGAAGCGTTTTATATTTTTCTTTTTATTGAAACATTTGGATTTATTTTAGACAAAAAAACTGATTATAAATGTTGTTACTAATAAAGGTCACGATAAATGTTAATTAGAAAAGTTTGCTTTACATCCTATGTAAAAGATTTCAAAACATTTCTTGTACGTCATTTAACTACGTCAAAACTAACTACACATCTGTTACTATTCTAAATACAAGTGAGTGTTAAACAGGAAGGAAACTTACTACTTTTATGTATACAGTAGTATGGAAAAAGAAATACTGTTAAATTTTCACAATTTTTTTTTTTTTTCTAACAATCAAGAAAGGAATCATCTGTCACATAATTTGCGCACTTACTCTACTACAAAACTACAATACTCAAACATACAAGAATTCGAGAAAACACATTTAATTTTCACCTTTAGAGCTGAAATCGATTAAGGAAGGACATATTAATTTTAAATTTAGAAGTTTCTTTTTCTATATACAATAATTAATTTATTTAAGAAATTTTGTAAAAATTATTAAATCACAATAAAAATAGATTAATTAATTACGAATAAAAGAGACCTGTCTAAATTCCATGAGTTCTGAACTTTTGAGGAACTCTTGGACTCAAAACACAACAAGAAACAGCAAACCAACTATACAAAACAACAAACCAGAACGCTAGTAACTCTAAAAACTAGGAGAGCGCAAAGAATCCAAGCAATCAAGGATATCCTCAATCTCCCTTCCACTCACCCATTCTCACCATCATCTACCTACCCTCATCCAACTATCTCTCTTTCTGTCTCATCCTCAAACCATCCTCAAGTAACTCTTTGAGTTCTCAAAGTTACTAACTTTCTGCTTAGTTGTTTTTATAATGGTTTTGCTGTTTTATATTATTTTTCGACTTCAAGAGCTCGGAATTCACAAAATCTGGACACTGCTGAAAGTGAAAACCCGCAGTCAGAAAAAGGAGAGGAATCTTTGAAATGAGATTTTAAAAATTGCCACAGAAATATCCAATCACTCGTCATTTTCTAGTTACGCTACTAACGAAACCATCTTGGCTCTGGAATTGATTTGCTCCCAGTACGGTTAAAGATGAAAATAACGATAATATCATCATTACATGATAAGTGAAAATTTTTTGCGGGTTTTACAAATGCAGGGCTGGATAGTACAGAAAGCTTGCCTACAAAGGGCGAGTCGAACGAGGAATGCTGTGAAAAATCTTCTACAGGAATCAGTGGGACATCAAAATTTGATGCCATGTACATCTATGTTCAGATGTCAAATGAGTCGCGGAAAATAAAATTTGATTTTTGTCAAAATATCCTTCATTTTATTGAGAATTTAATAATGATTTCGACTACGTAAATCTTTCTTTGAAAAATAGTGGAAACGAAAAAATAGTCTTAACGTTCTTTATTTATTTGAAAGAATTGAAAATCAATTTTGTTTTTTTATGTAAAGTTTATCGCATTTTTTAAGTGAATTTTAAATATTTACGTTCGCATACGATCTCAATTTTTTCTATCCTAGATTTAAAAAAACTTACAACTCCTAAACAAAATGATTTAATTTTTAAATTATCTAAATTATCAGTTACAACGCAGGATAGAACAGAAACTGACCATAAAATCAATCTCGATTGGTTGATTTCATTTCAATGTCATCTAACACTCGAACAGTTAATTAATCAACAATTGAGTCAAAAATATTTTCAAAAATTATTATTCATAATTGAGAAAAATAATCAAATTTGAGATTTTTATATGCGACTACGTTCACAAGGTCAACTTGGTTTAACCGTAGATTTTATACACAAAAATGCTAAAAAAACAATCCGATCGAGTCAAAAGTAATTTAGTAGCAGCACAAAAGCAGAGCCAATAGGAACATATTTAAGTTTCAAATAACTGAATATTTATGTCATCAGATAATATTTTGATAATGTCCAGATGAGAATAAAAGGAAAAACATTCAAACAAATAACTTTCTTCATATGAAGGATGAATGCAAACAAAAAGTGTATTCTATTTTTATTGATCTAATTTAAGTTCATTGAATGCCAAAAGATCAAAATAAAATTAATTTTAATGAATATTTTTCATTGACAATACATCTTACATTAATTTTTTTTTCTTGTTGTTCTCTTTACATAAAAGATTTCATATATATTAATGATTACACGTGGGAAGGAAAAATTCATAAAAATAACACAACACATGTCGTATTATTTTCAAGATAAAATGAAAATATTCCAAGATAACATTCATAATTTGTTAAACAACTTTAAAATTAAAATTACTTAGTAAATTATTTTAAATTTTATAATTTCACCAATTTCTTTGCATTTTAAATTTAACAAAGTATTTATTAGTGAATATACATTTTCAAGTCGAAATTTTGTAAATATTATTAATGTTAAAGATATAAGAGTCTCACATTTCAACCGTAAAGTAGTGGTATTAACAAATTTTTCAACTTAATTTCTTTTAACATTAGCATTCACTGAAATAAAATATTTTCCTGTCTTTGAAATTGATTTTATAATATATTTATTGTTAACATCCATTTGAGAAAACTTTTTAAAATATTGAATAAGTCTTCTTTTTTTTATATGTAGATTTTAAAATTAGAATGAATATTCAAGATTCATCATTAATATCATTGAACTCAGCCAATGTATCCCAAAACTCATCAAATAAGAATTTAATATATCCTATAGCTCTCAACCAATCTGTAGTTCTTGCTTCTCTTTATGATGCAAGAAACCATTTTGTTGTGGAAAAATTATTAATGAATAATCAATTAAATTCAAAAATATTATTGAAACCTGTTCGTTATTATATTATAAAAGATGATAAACTAAAAAATGAAAATCTATTCGATATAATCAATATCAATAAAGATTTATCATTAAGTCTTATTTTGAATATCATATCATCATCACGAATATGTTCATTAATTAATTATCGATTTCCTTTGAATAAATATACTTGATTTATTAATTATTATTATTCAAGTGAAGAAAAACATATGTGAACTTCATCATATAACATGGTTCTATGAATTTTATCCTATATAAAAAGCTAAACATATTCCAATAAATGAAAAAAAAATTATAGATGAATTACACGTATATTTACATTCTTTGTCACATATGATAAAATTATTCGATTTTAAAATGAATAAAATATTGAAAAAATCAATTTGAAAAACTTCAACAATAAATCACGCAAGTAAAAATATTCTATTCAATTCAAATTGAATCTATTAAAGATTTAATTATCAATATTCGAAGTGACAAAGAACAACAACAAATACTATATGATTTTTTAACAAATAAACAAACGAAAAATCTACAATGACAAATTGAATTTCTTACTAATTCTTTTAATGAATTGAAATATAAAATACTTCGGTCTGACCAAAAGTGCGTGCACTATTATTAGCAGTTTCTTAGACCAATTAACATTAGACTTATTTTTTTCATAAATAAATAGTGAAAGGTCTTTCGTATAATAATATGTATAGCACCTCGTTTTTGAAGTTGGTCACAACATTTTTTTCAGATAAAATATAATTCGACCGAAAAAAAATGGATAATGAATACAATCGATACTACATTAGAATTCGAATTATTTTTGGGAATAGCTCCAAAGACAATCCACAAGGAACTAGCAACAGCTTTAGGATCTGATGCTTCAGAATATCGAACAGTTGCAAAGTGGGCCGAACGTTTTCGTGAAGGAAGAGAAGATATCAATGATGATCCTCGACCCGGTCGTCCGGTTTCCGAACTTACAGATGAAAATATTGATCTGGTACGACAGGTTATTAGCAGTGATCCACATTCAACTTATGATGATATTATAGCTGAGACATTTCTCTCTCACGGTACAATCGAACGAATGATCTATGATCATCTCAAGATGAGAAAAGTTACATCACGTTGGATCCCCCATCAACTAACTGCTGAACAAAAGGAAGAGCGAGTTAAACTTTGTCGTGAAAATCTGGCCAAATTTCGTGCTGGTTCTTGGCGATTATGTGACATTATTACAGGCGATGAGACATGGATTTACCACAGACAAATTGGTCGCAAGTCAACAAATGCTAGCTGGATTGCCGAAGGTCAATCACCAGCAACTATAATTCGTCGAGGCAGATTTGAACCAAAAAATTTATTCTGTATATTCTTTAAATCAAATAGTCCTGTTCTTGTACATGCTGTTGATAAAGGCGAGACTATTGATCATACTTATTATATTGAAAATTGTCTCAAGCCCATTGTTAAGGAAATATGGAAACAAAGAAGGTCAAATGGTACAAAAGGTATAAAACTGCTTTATGATAATGCTGGACCCCATCGCCATTCAGATGTTATTAACTATTTAACAGAAGAAGGTATCAATATAATGCCGCATCCACCATATTCACCTGACCTTGCACCATGTGATTATTGGTTAAACGATTATATCAAGAACCGTTTAACTGATCAACCAGATGAAAAATCTTTGGCTCGCGCGGTTTCCAAGATAGTAAAAAAAATTTCAGAAGAAGAGTTTAAAAAACCTTTGACAAATTATTGGAAAGAATGAAACTTTGTATAAATAATAATGGTGACTACTTTGAACATTTAATGAAATAAAATTAGAACTTTCTCTTTATCTTCATATTTTTTTCTATCGATGCACGAACTTTTGGTCAGACCTAAGTATATTCATTTGTAAGACTTACAGCGCTATGAAAATTTACAATATACAGAATATTCAACAAAGCTAGAGTACTATTATTTTATAACAATTAATTGTTTCGAGCGACATCACATCTATTCATTTGTCTATCCACGTATACTTTCCATTTCAATGTGAGTAGGTTTTGTTTATACAATAATCACTCTGTTCATTTAGATTATAATAATCGAGAGTTTTTATAAAAATAAAAAAAAACTTCGATAATCGTAGAACACGATTGCATTATAAGTGCAAGACCAGTAGGCAGGCCACTGATTCTTCACATGTTTGAGGTGATTTACGCTGCAAAAATGTTGCTAATGCGGTCCGTCTACATATATTGCAACGCATCGTATGTGGGCAATATACGATCCTTATCTTTTACCAAACAGTACGATTTAGTACGAGGTGAAAATGCGTTGTCTTGACACTATATACCTGGGCTTCGATTCGATCTATATTTCCTATAAAATCTATATTTTAGCGAAATCCTTTATTTTGTCCTATATTTCCACTAATTTTCCTATTTTACCTATATTATATCGATAAAAGTGGGAAAGTGCTCGAAAACTTCTATTTATACGATTATTTATGTACTTTTAATCTAAGTTTTTCAAAACAAATTTAGTTCTAAATCAAGGGTCCCTCCATTAGAAAATTGAGTTTTTCGAAAAAATATTGAAGCTGAGTTTTTATTATAAGAAGGTGTGCCGAAGTCTTAGGTTTCAGAATATATATAGCTTTTTGAAAAACCATCAGATTTCCACAGACTCATGGCAGTAAAGTTTAATTCTATCATCATGTTTTTCGAGACATTTTTGGAATTTTTCAAATGGGCTGAAATTTTCAGGAATAACTAGTCTTAGTGAGAGACACTTGTGGTAAGAATTCCAGCCTGATATATCCTAGCAGGTCAAACTTTCGGCTTGTTCTCACGTCTTCTAGGAGGACGGAAATAACTCAAGCGTACGAAATAATAAAAAGGTCGGGCTGATATCAAATTAAAGCTAGACTCAATGCACAACTTTTGTCCCAACAGAACTTTGAAAGTCAACCTCATTTCTTTTTTAGAGTTATTTTACTGGACAGGTCTGCAAGCTAAGCATAAAAATTGTCACTCGACGAACGGTAAATTTCATTTTTCTCAGCCCAGGAATTAAGTATCAAAAATCCCTTTAGACAAAAGTTAGCTTTGACGAAGACCTTTGAAATAAACAAAAACATCGATTAAATTCCGAGTCCGAGTCGAGTTATTTCGATTTCAATGCTCATGCAAATAGTAACATAGCTTACCAGAATTAAAAACTTGATAAATCTTGGAAAAGTTTTGGACAAACATAGTAGTAGAGTTGAAGTTTTCTTAAATTAACTTTTGACAGACTGATTGCTCTTTGGAAAACCATACCCAGTATGGAAACGAAGGCTCCATACATTTTCCTATGATGAAATCTCCGCTTCGAAATTATTCGAAAAACTGGATTTTCTATGGACAAGAATGCTGATTAGCTTGTTACTTTTGGAAAAACTGTGTTGTCACTTGCATAAACATTAGAACACTTTTACGCCAGAGACTAAGCACATTAGATGATGCTAACTTATGTGGTCTATTACGTGCTTTAAAAAAGTTCAATGAACTATATATTACTAACATGCCATTTTGATATGTTTTTTTTTTGGATTTCAACGTAGAAACGCATTTCTAAAACTTCTTCAGCGTTTTTCTCAGCAGGAAAAGTGGAATCACCCAATTTTGGCCCTTAGGTATTATTCAACATTTTTTTTGTTTTAAAGCTCTGAATCAGGACTAACTTTTCATCAGACGAATTTTTGATACATTTTTTCCGGCCTGAAAAAAGTTATATTTACTGCCGTTTGAGTGTTGTTTTTCATGCTTATTTTGTAGACCTGCCCAGTAAAATGGTTATAAAAAATGAATGGAAAGGAGTTTCAAAAATCCATCTGATGAAAAAGTTGCAGACAAAGACGAGCTTTAATTTGACATCACCTCGAGCTCTCTAGCCTTTGCTACGACTGAGTGATTTCTATTCTCCTGGAAGGCACGAAAACAGACCCAAAGTTCGATCTACTAAGGTATATCGAGATGAAATTTTTATCACAAGTATATCTCATTAGAATCACTAGTTCCTGAAAGTTTCAGCCGAAATACTCCATTTTAGGTGCGAAATTGTCTCTGAGGTAGGGGTCTTAAAACAAAAGCTCAGATATCTTTGAATATTTACTGGTAAATATACTCAGAGACCTTCAGTGTTTATCAAATTAAACATATACTAAACCCCTACGGCTCCAGAAATATTGGCGTTAATAAACAAATTGAACCAAAATTTTTCAGTTTTCACTTTTTAAAATTCGAGTGAGAGAGCCGTTAAGTAAAAGGATATAAAACCTCATTCTATCCGTATAGTTAGCGTTTTTTTCGTATTGGATGAAATGAAATACTAATGATGTTCAAATAACTGTCGAAATAGTATATCATCAGTTTGCACGAGGTTTTATATGTTACGATTGCTGTGCAACTTCGTCACACACCGCTGTTTCATCCATTAATTATACTCAATTTAAATATCAATATTGGAAGACGAGCATATAAGCTATTTACACGTATTTATAAAAGAAACAAACAGATTTATTTCACCACTAATTTTCATTTTAGGCGTCTTTTGTGTTGATAACACTGGCATGTAAAATAAGCTTCTTTTGCTAAATCAATCCTTCTACATCGGAAGAAGAAAAAACTGTTCCATTACATCAAAATCCTGATCTGTTCGTTCGTCTCTCTTTTACTTTTATTTCTAAAAAAATCGTTTTTTCAGAAAAAAAATAGCGTGATCTTTTTGGCAAAGGAAAAACAAATGTTTTAAAAATTACTCATGAAGTATTTAGTAACCACGATTGAAATTGAAACCATGAATATGCTCAGATACTTGGTATTCCTAGGAAGCTCAGAGCTCCCCAACCATTCCTACTAACTCTGCTAAAAAATCGTGAGTGGCGTAAGCAACACAGTTAGATGTTGAAGCAGAAACAATGCATACCTTTATTTTTCCTATTTTCTATAGAAAATCCTTTATTTTAGCAAAGTCCGATCCTTTAAGGATTCCTATTTTTTACAAACTCTCAATCGAAGGCCAGCTATATACTGCTATAAATGCACCATTTTTAGAGTATTTGCAGTTCTTTTTTGGATTGTAAACGATACCGTTTTCGTAGTTCTAATAATGAACATTAATAAGAAGAATAACTGTTGCTATTTGAAAAGAAAATTGTTGCGTGGATGAGTTTTATTTGCTAATAAAAAATATTTTTGATGTGTCGATTAAGGAATTTTCAGTTTACATTTCTATGAAGTAAGTATTCATTTCCCTCAGTTATCGTACATGCTCAGACCATACGAGTATAAAAGATATAAAAGGGACAAGTCGGCATTATTACATGACGAGATAAGAAATATATATATATATTGTACCAAAATAATGACGAACCGCTATTCTTCCGAGATTCATTTTTAATGACAACTTTTCTTAGTGAATTTTCTTCAAGATGCAGCAGTAGATTTTAAATCCGATACTGACTTGATAACTCATGTTTACATAACCGTCGACTACTGCTTTTATTGTTTTCGTCATGTGTACATGAGTGCATTAGTTTTTCCATCTTGTTGTTCAGAGGAGTCAAACTCTATCAGTAGAGGGCCCATGACGTTTGCGTCACATTACTTGTTTCGAATATAATTTAAGAGAACAATTCAGCTCTTTCAGATCCTTAATTTAAACTATTTACAATAAAACAAATCTATTTTTGTCTTAAACAAAATTTTTCATATTGTTTTTCGATCGACAATTTTACTGAGATAAAATAAAATGAAAACGTGAGAATATTCTTATTTTTGTTTTTAATTGTAATATTGATGAAAAGAACTCTCCAAGAATAAATTTTTCCACCTTTGTTCTCATTTAAACGTTCTTTTTATTTTATATCGTTTTCAAACCTTTTATTTAGTGTTAATTTGTTGAGAATTTCAATTTGAATTATATTGATCTACTTTATTCAACATTGGAATATAAAATATTTAAATATGAGTCAAATTAAATAAGTATAATTGTTTATCATTCATTGAATTTATTTCAAATTCTATATTTCATTTATCATTTGTAAATCGATTGATTTTGTTTAGTTATCTATAGAATTAATAATTTATTAGAATATTTCGATTTACTTCAACAATATTTTTCATTAACAAGTTCATACATGTCAAACTCGGTAGTTGAATTCAACTATCCAACTATTCAGTTAAATTATTCTCACTGAAGCTGCCGCATGGTCTTGACCAATGGGCATCTCGCCAGTTGAGGGTGCCACATGGTCTTGATTAATTGAATGGTTGAAGCAATAGTTGAATAGCTGAGTTCAATTTTCGTCTTGCGTTCTGATAGATCGTAAAAGTGAATAGTATACAGGAGTTTAATTAAGGGTTAGTATTAGTCATATAAACTATCTATTCTACTATTTCCTCTAAAACTCAAGCTTGAAAGTATTTTCCACCGAAAGAAGTCTTCCAAACAATTCTACATTCCTTTTGATCACAAACATTTTTACAATAGTTAAACTTAATATTTCATTAAAGAAACTTTCTGATATCCTTCATTAAACATAGCTCGCAGCTAGTTTTCAGCATTCCTCCTATCCGCCACTCCTGTCTGCTCGTCTCTGTCAACTGTATTGATCTAACTCAATTTACTACCCATGTTCTTGCTGAAAATATTTTCTGAGAGTACCAAATCTGTAAACAGATATAAACGTGAATAACATTATGGGGGTTATCAAGGATGCTCTTTCATATGGCCTGAACAACACCATGTTTTGTCCTTATAATAGTAGAGCAAATTTTTTCTGTAGCTCTTAAAAAGCGGTATTTTCTATCAGCCATCACAAAATTCACTTCACTATTAAAAGGACAAAACATGGTGTTTTTCGGGTCATAAGAAAGAGGATCCCTACAAACCCCATAATCGAACCGAATAGCACTATGTTTTGCCGTTACAATAGTGAAGAAAATCTTTTCTGATTCGTTTTTATATCTAAATTTCACAGACCTTGAGATTCAAGGCTCTTTGTCTAGGCACGCCATATTTTAAATTCGTTAGTTTCTCGGTTAAAGTGATCATTTGAGCCGAATGAGACCAATCAATTCGCTTATCAATACAAACTCTTCCATTGTGAGGGCAAAAAGATGTTCTTTTGACCTTGACACAAATCCACAAAGCCACAGACAAACTATTTTTTTCACATGACTCTCTCTATAGTCGAAGGAAAAACCTGGAAACAATCAACCGCTTCGTTATCAAATTCTACTCATGAAAAATTAGCAAGTCAAAATAACCTAAAGGTATGGTTTTTATAGCAGATATCTTATTTTCATTTTATTAATAAATATATTTGCTTATTTATGCATTGGGAGAAGAGCAGTAGTTGATATAAACCCTAAAATTTAATCAAAACAGCCATCAGACTGAACCGGATCCGTTCCAAGTCTACTAACGTATCAATCTAACAGAAGTTATTAGAAAGTCGACACATTATGGATTGACCAGATATATATACTCAATATCACTCTACTGATGGCGGTCTAATGTTTCCCTACTATGGCAGGAACTCCGTATTTTAAATTATTTCTTACTATTCGAGTGTGATGTCGCACATGTAATATTCTCTGTTTGCAAACACAATAAAAAGATTCATTATTTGTGACTTCAATACGTGACAAATTAATAAACTACTGCTATATATGGCAAAGTTTCATCAAAATCAGTGGTATTCATTGAGCACATGTTTTCCTTCATAAAAAAACGTAGAAACGAAATGGCCATAACCCATAGGTAGCATAGAAGACATTATCCATAATGTCAAGAAGCCTGAACATTTCCATTAATCAGTTAACAAACCAACCATTACACCATTTTTTTTCTATTTCATCTGTGCTGTTTATTTTGTGCGTACCCTCATCAAGTGCGACGTCTTTCAACCTGTTTTCCGTCTACACCTTCACTCTCTTTTTCTTTATCTGTGTGTCAAAGAATAGCATCGGAGAATAAAATATCCAATTTAATATTCTTTAGAAATACTAAAATAGAAAACTATTTGAAGTTATTAATGTTCTTTTCGTACGGAAGTAAATGCCTGATGAACTAATTAGACTTTCTTTTTTTATTAGCAAACATTCAAATTTGATGAAGTTTGGTAAATGGATAATTGACTTTTTATATAATAAAATCAATTATAGTCTAGTGTAGATTACGCTATTAAATACAGATATTCATAATTATCAGTTTTTTAGAACAGCACTCTCATCTCACTATTGAGATTCGCAACAATATTTATTGAAATAAAAAAAAGAAAATTTCTACACGAAGAATTGTCTTTTCTTTGCTCATCTAAAATATAATCGAATTTTATTTATTAAATATTGTCTTAGTTCATGATTATAGTTGAATAAATTGATAAGAATACTTATTATACATATTGGACTGATCATCGCAATAGCTGGACTAATATTTGGATCAATATTAATCAAAGAACTAATAATTGAAGTGGCATAGATAGGTGTCCATCCAACAATAAAAATAAAAAATGTGAAAAACATTTGTCGTAGTAATGAAATATCTCGACGACTAGTTATTAATTGTTGTGTAGCATTGATCGATGTTTCAACATCATGTGAGTGAACACGTCGAGTAGAGGATCGTACACGAACATATATTAAAAGATTAAAAACAGCAATGATCATCGTAGGCACAACTACAGCCGTCATACATGTATAAAATCGCATCCAGATTTCATAAGAACAATACTAAAACCCACACAAATCTAATATTTAATTACATAAAAGGCAAAATAAACAAACTTACTGAACCATTTCTATAAATAAATGGTAATGAAATAATACATTCACCTATCCATTGACTTGCAATACATATTATTACCCATCGTTTTGTCTTGAAAAAAGGTTTCGTATAATAATAGATGCAACAAAATCGATGAACAGTAATTGTAACAAATGAAAATGGAATTGCAATTCCAGCTATATTATAGGCATAGAACAAAAGAAGACACATATGTGGAGCATATAAACGTGGACTATCAAATAATCTCATTAAGAAATAGATTATAAAATATATACATGAACCTATTATAGTGAAACAAATATTCAGAATGAACATATTGTTACGATGGTGAAAACGAGATATGAATAAAATTGGTATTGTATATAAAAACGATAAAAATAAATCAATAATGGAAAAAGTCACTTGAATAAGAGTCATAACATAAAAGTAATTCATTAGTCTAAAAAACCCAAATTATTTAGTTAACATTAAATTCATTGAACAAATCGACAATGAAAAGATTTATCCTCACTCAAATTAAATGAAACAAAATCTTTCTTTTATAGGAGAAAAAAAAAGTCTAGAGGTAGAAAAAAAGTAATAATTCTCTCTCGTTTTTAATTAAATTTATATATTGAATATAATCTGGATTAGAAGTTTACTCAATTAAAAATTATACAATGCCATTAGAGAGAAGATTTTATTATTTTATATTATAATCTATCAATCGGATATGTCGCTAGGAAAGTAATCAGAACTTTAATTTTAGTGTTTGAAAGAAAAACACATTTTTATTTAATATATATCGTCGCAGTTTTAAGTACCGAATAATACTCTAAGTTCAAACGCTATAATAAATTCAAATATATAAAATGCCCGGTGAGAAAATAATTTTTTTAATTATAAAGAGATCGCTTCATAAGGAATAGATGATATGAATCAATCTTTACAGTTCATTAACACAATATATTGGAAATAAATAAGGATGAATCCATGGAGACCCATCCACTTTTTTGGAAAGTTCTTTTTTTTCGATTTTTTTTTCTTTAAAAGGCTGATCTCGACTAGACATTATCAGAGTCAATGACAATCAATTGGATATGCACAATTTGAAATTATTCAAATGTGAATTAGATCAAAAAGATTCAATTTTATTTATTTTCGATCGATTTATTAATGACGAAAATTATATTTGTACACAAATAAAATCAAATAGTTTGTATGCATTATTATGCAATAAACTTGTAAATTTGAAAAAAGAATATGAAGAAAATCGAACAAAATTCTTAGCTTATCAAAAAGACATTGATTTATCTTATATTTATTTGTTAATTGAAAATGTCAAACAAATAAAACTAGTCAAAAAACAAAGTAATATTATCAAACAAGTTAAATATAAATATTTTGAACAACATCAAATACATGTACCATACACATTAATTTTGGATTAATATTAGAGATAATTATCATCAAATATAGCTTAATTATTCGAGATTATCTTTCTTTTTTGTTATGAAATGAATCAAGTGATTTAATTTGGAGATTTACCTTATAGATTCGTCGTCAGACAACTGTACAAAGTATCTCTTGTACTTTGCTGTAGAAAATTAAAAGATCGTATTTTTAAAAAAATGATCGTTATTAACACTGTTTGTATGTATTTGTTTAATATTAATTCTCAAAATATATTTTAATAAGAAGCATTAAATAATGTTTACATTTGATTTAATCGAATGAAAATCATTCTTTTTCTATTCAATTAGCATTAAATGATATTTTCCTGTTATATAACATATGTTCTTTATTTCTCTTTGCAATCGATTTTTCTTTGATAGTCAATAAATATTTTAAAAAAGTTTATTTTCATTAGGATATCATTAATAGGTATACACATAAGCAACATTTGTAATTATATTTCTTGCTTCTAATCCTCTATCACCCTTGACAACATTAAACAAAACATTTTGACCATTATACAAACAATGCCAACCATATGGCTGATCAATAATTGCAGAATGATGTACAAAAATCCTTTTATTAAACCCAATACATTTGATAAAACCATAACCTCGATAATAATGAAACGACTCTACAGTACCATAAAATTGTCTACGAATATGAATCTTTGTAGAATCAGCGCTTTCTGTAGCACTTTTCGTGGTATAATGTGACATATCTATATCTTCCAATGATTCATGATTGACACGAAAATCTGGAGGCATTGATAACCATTTATGATTTACGTATAAATGAGCACATGCTTTTCGTATCATTTTTACTTCTAAAGAATTCATTTTTCTATCAGTATTATGATGATTATCATCGTTATTTATCGGATTCATCGTATTTAAGGTACCAGAATTAAATTTCCATTTTTTTTTGAAATATGAAAATCCACCACCAACAAATCCCAATTTCTTTCTTTTCCAACGTCCAAAAATCGAATAAAACAATTTATTATGGATGGATTTACGTTTACTTCTATTTTTTGTCTCCTCTAAAAGTTTCTCTGATTCTCTGATGAATATATCGCCAATCCTATAACTTTTACCATTAAATTCGAATTCACGTTGATCTTTACACAAATAAACTATTAAACCAACAAAATTTTTCTTTCCATCAAAGGCATCAGAATCAGGATGAATATGAATCGAAATATCTTCTAATTTGATCGATGATCTATTTCGATCAAGACCTTTCAAAACAAAACGCATAGGATCATCCATAGCTGTAATTAGTGATGCCAGGCCCTTCAAATGATTTCTCTAAAACTATTCTAGAAAACAAATAAAACGAATTTTATTTTCATAATAATAAAAATAAATATATTTCTCAAATACAAAACATTTTTATACTTCGGCAAAAAATAGAATACCATGAAAGGAGAAAAGCAACGTATTTACTCAGTTTTTAATAAAACGTTTCACAATTCTTTATCTCTATAAAAACGAATGGTTAAGATTAAGATTCAAGCATTTATCTATATTATAATTACAAAATATTTGGTCAAAAAAAAAACTATTCAAAATAACTTTCATAATTCTAAACAAGATCTACTTGCTTAACATTATCATAAAGCACATGTTTAATTATTTGTGAAGTAATGTAACACTGTAATTAAGGATTAATCATCTTTATAAAGCGTACTGAACTTACCAAGAATTATGCATTATGAGTTGCGTATGGAAGATGTTTTCTAAGTCTAAATATTGTGCAAATGCAAAAAAAAAGTCTTCTAAGGAGATGATTTTTCTCTAGATTATAAAATTTGAAAAAAAATAAAAAGTTATCGTTTTGCCAAGAAAAGTTTTAAAATGTCCGTCAATAGAAGGGCGTTAAGACGTGTCTTTTATTTTCTAGACAATAGAAATGAAGTCGATAGTCAAAATCTCCAAAAAAAGAAATAAAATAAAAACAAAAATACCCAAAGAATGAAAAAGAAAAATGCTAAAACATACAAATAAAAGTAAAACGAATGTAAAAGATAGATATGAATAATTGTATGCCACGTTGATATCAAGTTAGAGGGCGTTCGTTAACAGAATTCATCCTTTTTTCGCTCATCTTAAGAAATAATTTCTAGCATGCAGATATATTTGTAATAATAATTGTTTTGATATTAATATCATTTAGAAGATGATTATATTTTTGAACTTTTTTTAATAAAAAAAAAATCCAGTTTTTTCATTGTTTCATCGTGATGTTTGAATCTCTCATTCGAAAATATAGTCTCCTTCTATATCCAAAAGCTCTGCTGCTTATAATCCTCGTATAGTCTGAAATTTCTTGTCCTTAAATCTCGGCTCAATCTCTCGAATGACAGACAGCATTACATATCTCTAATCTTCTTTTAAAAAAAGGTGCTTTTAGGACTACTTATTGACCAATTCTTACAAAATTAACAACTAAAATGTAAATTCGCTCTGATTGAAGACTTATTAAGACAGAGGTCATTGTCAAAATTAGAATTAAGTGAAAATGAGTTTAAAATGATTATGATAAGAGTAGTAATATCTTGGTACCTGTACTTTTCATTAATTGATAGAGATAGAATCAAAATGTATTTTTTATATTATTGTGCAAGATGCAAACGTTATTTCACCAATATTTTTTTTTGACGTTGACACGGATGTTACATAGAAAACTTTGAATTTATCGTTTAAGACAGTGCAAACGAATATCTTATCTTCTGATGTTGAGCCAATGACTTCGTGCATTGGTTTAATAAAATATTAAGAAATTTACTGGCGGTTTTATTTAAAATCATCAAGTAACAGCCCTAACAGATCCAGTTGTGTCACAACTGCCCATACCTATGCTCACCACATCCTACCTTTTGATCATTATTAATTGACCTTTGACTCAATAATACATGCTCACTCAACATTATGTGTATGAATTTTCTCGTGATATGCAACAGAATTAAATAATATATATATACCGTTGGATAGAACAAGTCTTTCTCTGTAAACCTACATACATTTTGTTATCTGGTCAAAAAGACGTAGTCGTGTTTATAAATATCACAATATTTAAAACCAATTTCACGTATATTTTTTGATCTCCTATTGTTTAAATATGTTCTACATAAACATGGAATAATCGTACTATCCGAAATTGCTGCATCTAAACATTCGACATTGTTTTAAAGGACCATTTTTAACACTTTCAAATCTATCAGGCGTCGTTTAACTTCACAAAGATTCTGAAAAAAAAGAAGAAAATTGACTTATTTTTGAAAAAGATTGAAGCAATAACTCATATTCTTTTCAATGAAGTAAAAACACAAAGATAAGAAGAAATGTACAGTAATTTAACGATGAATATATGTTGTGCAATAGCAAAAGGCGTTTCTTCTCGCTCAATAAAGAAAATTCATAAGCATTGACATCATCATACATAGAAAAAAGAAAATTGAATAAATTTTCTTTCAATACTTGAATTAATTTCAAACTAGCTAAGTATGTGATAGCATGACTATCACTTATTCATCTTCACCTACATCCGTTTTCTTAAGAATTATATAATTTCATAGTTCACTGCGGTACATTCATGTTTGTTTTCTCTATTATTAAAAATTTTATTTTTTGAAATAAAAATAAAAAAGATTTTTTTTTCTCATATATAATTGATGCTTTTCAAAATAAAAACAAATTTTTTTCTTAATCATGCTTCAGTTAATCTAAAAAGAATTAATTTTTCTCTAATAAACCTGTCATTTTTGTTAGTATATCCTTTCTCAGATATTATTTTTTAGTTTCCATTTTATTTCTATCATGGATATTTTTGAAACTACAATTTTAATCTCATCAATATTTGCAATTCTTTGTATAATAATTGCTTTATTTATTTTAATATTAATTTATCGAACAAAACCTCATTTACATACAGTTAATCATTTACTTATTTGTAATACATTATTTATATCAATGTTATATTCAATTATTTTTATAATTAATTATATTTACGCAATGTTTATTAATTGGGATAGAAGTAATCTTACTTGTCGATTTCGTTCCTATTTTACTTATGTTTCAATTGGAGAATTAATGCATTCATATATGATTCAAGCTATATCTCGTTTCTTTTTTTCAATTTTATCAACAAAATATCGACATTTAACAACATTTCAAACACATTATATTTTAATATTAATTCAATGGTTAATTGTTTTAATTCTAACATTACCTATTCTAATATTTGATACAGCTCGTTTTTATCCACGAACTATTTGTTGGTTAATACCGGAATATGCTAATATTGGTCTTTATCTTTTAATTATTAATTTTATTGGACCATTTGTAATAGTTATTTTCATTTATATTTATATTCTTCATCGAGTTCGTAAAACAACTCGAAATGCAACTACAATAAGTAATTCAATTCAACATCAAAAACGAGATTTAATAATTCTTCGAAATACAATGATTATAATTAGTATTGGTTTTATTGGTGCAATACCAAATATAATATTATCAATTTATTCGTATGCTTTATTGTATTATGTACACCTCATCTTTTCAATATTTACTGTTACACTTGCAGCATCATGTAATATTTTATTAGATCGAGAAATACGACAAACTCTTCGAACTTATTTTCAACGTCAAACAACACAAGTAACACCTATTCAATTTATAAATGTAAAAGAAAGAGAGAGAAATGAAAATATTTTCAAAACGACCAAATGATTAGTCATGAAAATCAAATCAGCATATTCTCACCTTTACTCTCAAATTTTGAAATAATAAATTTAGAAAATCATTAAATTTTTCAAAGATTTCAATAAATAACTACATTACATCAACATCAATCAATAAGATTTCCTTACAAAATTTTGTTGATAGAAAAACTAAATCAATGTTACATTGTGCATATAATAAAAAGATTACGTTACCGTATTAGTTTGTTGGTATGCATAAAAGATATATGTAGTTTTTAGCTTGTTTGTGGCAAAATAGTCTTTAACACTTCCATTCCTATTTCTTGCAGTTTTCACAATCTTTTTGTCCATTGAGAATTTTTGAATATTCATTATAATTACATTGAATGCCGACCTTTTTGTGTTTTAAGTTTTGTTTCACCATTTCATAGTAAATCCGTGATTTTATTTCCTCTTAATGCAAAATCGTTTTCATCAAAGGCATCTTCTTCATTAGATTCAAAAATAACTGCACATAGTGTCATTTCTACCATTTAATCAAACTAAGTTGAGCTTTTTGATTCAAATTTGAATATAAATGAAACATGATGTATTTAACACGATGCTCTTTATAAATAATTATTCAACACTGGCTGCTTATCAGTATAAAAGAGAATCAGAAAATTATTTTTGATGAATGTTGACTCGAAATTGACTGGTTATAACCGTGAATGAAAGGTGAGTAGAGCTACCATTATCATGACTTCGTTTCTGCTACAAGATTTTGATGACATAGCTTTTCACGTTGTTTGTTATTGGATAAAAAGAGCGTTGGTGAGAGTGAGTCAAACATACTACAACATGTTTTGTTCTTTGTTAAAGGGATCATTATCAGATAGTTTAGAATTTGTGTATAAGTGAGTGTGAGTGTGTCAAACGTTAGAATGGTATCATTACAACTAAAAGAAACATGAGACAGCTCTATTTTTTCTGTTTTCTAGAACAACGGAGATGTAGGTTCGTATGTGCGTATCAGAGACTGATCAACACCCTCATCCTCACATGAAGAATCTGTAACAATAACATTTTCAGAGGGGTACAAAGCTTGTATTGAATACGAAAAAGGAACAGGAATTATGCGTTGTGCGTATACTGTGGAATCATTCTTAAAGGGTGATCCAAAAGTCTTGGCCCTTCTCAGAAAAATTGTTCGTTCTTCTTTATAGTAAACCCAAAAATGCTCAAACTTTAGTATCTCATTCCTTGTAAGTAGGCGAACATTACCCCAAAGTTTCATGTTTCTATCTTTTATTATAAGAGAGATACATATGGTAACATTCTAGAAAAATTTTTTCTCATATCTCAAAATATGGTTGACGATGGACCACTTTTGTATTTTACTTTTCCACCATTTAATAGGTTCTATTAGGAACACAAAATATACCACGTGATGCAGCGTGAAAAGTTCTACAATCTAAACAGTGAAGCGTATTTTAGTTATATAATTTTTGTTTTAAAAGAATCAAAACTCTATGCAATCAATTTTCATTGTTGTAAAAAAAGATCTTTTTGTTCTATACGAACAAAAAGTACGTTTTCTTTCGGCCTCTTCGTCACCAAATATATTTTTTAAGAAAAAGCAGAATATATCACAAGATGCAGCGTGAAAAGCTCTACAATCTACACAACAAAATATATTCTGAATGTTTAACTTTTGTTGTCAAAAACAGCGAAACTTTGTGCGATCAGTTTTTTGCAATGGCAAAAATTAATCGTACATAGTTTAGCTTTTTCGACAACAAAAATTACGCATTTAGAATACACTTTGTTGTGTAGATTGTAGAGCTTTTCACGTTGCATCATGTGGTATACTTGATTTTCATAATAGAACCTATTAAATGGTGGAAAAGTAAAATACAAAAGTGGTCCATCGTCAACCATATTTTGAGATATGAGAAAAAATTTTTCTAGAATGTTACCATATGTATCTCTCTTATAATAAAAGATAAAAACATGAAACTTTGGGATAATGTTTGCCTACTTACAAGGAATGAGATATCAAAGTTTGAGCATTTTTGGATTTACTATAAGGAAGAACGAACAATTTTTCTGAGAAGGGCCAAGACGTTTGGATCACCCTTAATTTCAAGTAAAATGCAAACAAGATATTTTTTTATAAATTTCGACAAAGATTATCCTTTACGGTCACGATCCAGCCGATCACGGTCAGGCGTGACCGTGACCGTGACTCGTGACCATTTTGCAGGTCTCTAGATCTCACTTTTTCCTTCTGATGCAATAAAGTCCGAAACGAATTGTATTATTTTAATAGGATTCGAGTCAATAGAAAAAATTAAAGCAAGCTATATACTTTAGTAGTTTTATAGTTGACATTCATTGATTTTGACTAGTCTTTCACTAATGACTTATTTAGAAGAAATATGAATATTTTAATAAGTCTATAAGATCACCTTTTAAAACTAAGAACATGCACAGACTCGAAACAAATTAAAGTTGCCCTCTTCGGATTATATAAACTTCGACTGAACTTTCATGATTTTAACTTGAATGCAGTCCTATAATACTAAAACTGAAATGAATGTAAATTACAATTGTAGACATTGACTTTCCATTTGAACTTCCAAGTCGTGAATGTGATATATGTATGGATAGATGTTTATATGATGATATATGTGTATTTGATTGTCGTGATAGTCATAAATTGTGTTATAAATGTTATGAAATATCATGCAGAACAAAGATGAACAATAATGATATTCTAACATGTTGTATGTGTTTATAACAGCTTCCATACGGTGAAGTAAAACAATTGGGAGTTTCACTCGCAGAACAAGATCAATTTATTCAATATCAATTTCAGAGGACATTCGAACGTTACGTCGGCAGTAGTAGAGGTGTAATAAGATGTCCAAATCAAACTTGTAAATGGGCATTCGAACTTGAAAATCCAATGGAACGTTTTCGAGTCGTTTGTCAACAATGTACTAATGAATTTTGTTCATTGTGAAATCAACAATATCATTATCGAACACAACGATGGTTCTTTTGGTGTAATGCAGGTTAAATATTTATTTAAATTCGAATTTTATTTTTATATTTTATTTCAAGAACGTGGTCGTTATCTACAGACAAGAGCAAAAGAAAATGTTCGCTATGCAGCTCGACTGAAGGAATATGAACGTGAACAAAAGGCAAATTGAACACGGAATACAACATTGAAACGACGATATAACGAATTAATGGCCGATGAAAAGTATAAAGTAAAGGAGTGTCGTCTTTGTCTACATTGTGGTAGAATTGTACAACATATGGGAGGTTGTTCATCAATGGTATGTGGACAAAATTATTACGGTGGAAATGATCAATCTGGTTGTGGGAAAAATTTCACATGGGATCAAGCTAAACTATTTGTACCAGTACTCGATAGAAAGCCGGAAGAAGTAATGCGCGATATCCTCAAAATAAATTTGTTCTACATCAAAATATAAAGTTAGTCAGAATCAAAATTTATTTGTTTTATCGGTAATTTCTTATGAAAACGTTGCTAGATGTGATGGTTGTCATGAAACTGTTCGTGAAATTCGATTCGATTGCATTCATTGTCCTTCATTAATTTATTGTGAGAAATGTGAACCAAAATGTGAACCAAAATGTACTCTTCTACCTTCAAATCAGAATAATAAACAAGGAAAATTGCAACATTTTTTTCAAATTTTTATGACACCATAAAAACAATAGCGTATTTTTTATGAGCGCAATTTTCATATGAAATAAACGTAATTTCAAACAAAACAATTAAATATATTGAATGAGCCTGGGGAGAGAAATTTGAGTTGCATGACCCAAAAGGTATAAACTGAGAAAAAACGAAAAACATTTTACGTTTTTTTTCAAAATAAGCATATTTTTCAAGAAGAGGCTAATAAAAATCATTGGAAATTCTGGCCAAAAACGAGGCCCTGAAGAAAAAACAATGTCGTTTCTGAAAGACCAGAAGACGAGCTACCTTTCCATGCATTTATCTCAATTTTGACGATTTTGACGAAAACAGAGTTTTTTCAGTCGGGGGCTTAATGGAGAGCATAATATATTTTCAACTTATCGCATTTTTTCTTCGTATAGTCAATTAAGCAAGAATAATCAAAATTATTCTCTCTAAAATTTCTCTTCCTTCCACAGTGTAGAAACTATCTGTTTCAATCGATTTTCACTTTCTCACTACAGTAGTATTCTTGATACTTCATCACTAATCTACAAGATTTAGTTATTGTTTCTATGAATCAACTGAGCAAATTGTTTAGTGAAGTGAAGAAAACAACACTGGTAGCAGAGTAAGAATAACTAATAATATATATTATAATGGTTTAAAGTCAGCTAATACATCTCGGATTGGGAATGTGTACTTTAGTGGATTAAAAGTACGTTCATAAAGCTTTCTTGATATTCAGGATGAAATTCCATAATTTAATGTCTTATAATGGAAGACCTACCTCTGATATTTCTGTATTAAAGATAGTCAATCCTTTTACTTTGGTTCTCTTAATCAGCTACATGAATATTTGTATATTTTGATAAAAAAGACGAATAGCAAATGACAGAGATGAATTTATGAATTTTCCCTGAAAAAAGGAACACGTGCAAGGATCAAACATTTTAAATGTAACACAAATTTTTAGAAGAGTATGTAGAGAAATGGAAATGAAACGATTTCGTCCAAATGAATTACAACAAACAAAATTCATTGAAAACACAATTTCTGGTCAATTCTTTATATTAAAGTTTATTCTATCCGCAGTATGAATCACATTTTTGACAAAGACATGTAGGTAAACGAGAATTGAAAGAAATTCAATTATGTAATACATACGTATATTTTTTGGAACATCTAGCGAATTACAAGAGAATCATTAGTTACATTCTATCTTGAAGATTCCCAATAAAATATCAGTTTTATTCTTCGAAATTGTAATTCTGAAGATTATTTTTCTAAACAAAAATATTAATTTGACATTTAGTTTTACGTGACAAAGTTTCATAGACCTGAATTCCGTTGTATAATGCATACTTTCCACACTTTTTGAATGACTAAAACTCATTCCAATAAGAGAGTATAAAAAAATTAGAAAACTTCATTTGTGGCTAGGATTAATTTCAATTTATAAAATTCGATGATAAAAATGTTGTGAGAATGACGTCTGATGTGACTTTCATCATAATGCGTATCTATGAAAATTGGCTGTGTTAATCTCTCTATTTTTATCAGATTGCGCTTTTTTCAAACAAAATCTCTAACCAGTGCAACACATTTAGATGTTGAAAAACGACGAGAGTCGTTTTATACATAACCGTTAGTCGGAATTGATGCAAATAGCATGACATTTTTGTAAAACAGTGTGTAACGTTCGATTATTGAGAGAATTCACGAGACATTTATCTGCTTATCACACCAATCTTCATTCATTCATTTCCAATGAATACAATGAACGCAAACAAAAATTAAAAAACCGATCAGATTGTCATGCAAAAAATTTGAGAAATGTTAAAATTAAATGATTTCATATACTTATAATCGGATAATGAATTTGAACATTCAGAATGAGTCTTATGAATATAAGCAATCTATGTGAATCGAATCAGTTGTTCTATTTCAAGAATCCGTTCCATTCAGATTCGATTTTGTATTTTTATTGTTTCAATGTAGTTCGAACGAAAGACTTCCCTCGTCTAGAAATAAATTGTCGATCATTTTCGAATGAAATTGTATAATAATGGAATTTGAACTCAGTTCAATAAAATGTTGTAGCAATAGTCATTTCATTTTTCATTTCTACAAGAAATTGTTCGAGATTTTGTTTACCAGTAACGAATAATATTATATTAAAATGTAGGCTTTACTTCTAATAGGGTACGATATAATAATGTGATTGTTATTTTTAAAAGCAGACTAAAAGAATATAGTTGAAATCGCGCTCAACCGCGTTTTTCTCGTAGTGGCTACGATATCCTCTTAACGAACCACCATCAAACGCGGTTCGGTGGAACGCCAATACATTTAACCGCAGTGCACTCAAACAAGATCGCGGTATCGATACCGTCAAAAATTGCGGTTCGAAAAAAGTTCGGTACGGCTGAAATGCAACTGTTCGATGAAATGAAAATTTTTCGGTGTAAAACTTTGATATTTTAAGAAATGGCTAGATTCTTATTCTCATAACAACCTTCACCTATCTTTCTGGAGATCTTTTCAAAATTTATACGAAATACTGTTGCTTTACAGGATTGGTTCTCTATGTTCAAATTAGAATATACATTAAAACGATGACGATTCCAACTGTTTTAGAAGAAAATAGGAGTAAATTTCAATCGTTTACGTAAGTGTGCAGTTGAAATTAATAAATTTAGATATTTAATAATACTAAAAGCGAGGGTTTTATTCACGGTACTTTTTAGCAGTCACTAGGGTTTTTTAGGGCCGAATAGTTTTGCATTTTTCAATATTGTGCAGACCGCGGTTTTAGTTGTATTTCATTCCTACAGAAATGGAATTTTTCTCTGACTATGATTTCATTCCACGAAAATATCTGAATAAAATTCTATTTCTATAAGCCAAGCAGAGACAGGATAAATAAAGTATTATGAAGTCTATGTTAGTTCAAACGAATTCAAGTAAGAGACGTTTTAATCAATCTAGGTGAACATCGCAATTTTACATAAACTATATTTATCTTACATATAGACATCCTCTAAAACACTTGATAGTGTTTATCAGAATATACATCACATTCAATTTTTCTATAAACATCCCAATATAGTTCAATGGAATGATGACATCAAAATTATATGATAGGGAATTCGAATCTTGGTAAAAGTAGAAGAATTGAAATGATCGGAGGTATGATAGATATAGATCGCGATGTGGAACCACCTAACAAATAACAAAGCTGCAATCGCAATATCGAAAGTCTGCAACCAAATGACTATAGACAGGTTTCAGAAAATAACTACCCCTACAAGGATGATAGATTTTTTTGTAAACCATCAATAGTCTCAGTCTTCAGAAACCGCGGATTTGGGCGATCTTTTTTAACCTAATACGCGGTCTGACTCCCGTGGTTAACATTAACCAAACAGAAACTCAACTTCATACACCGCAATCAACCACGGTTTCTCTTTAATAAGTTTTCCGTGGGTATGAAAAGTATCACGAAGTAATTTCTATTCATATTGATTTTTCTTTGAATAACATAAATTAATATAAAGATCATCAGTTTTCTTTTGATTTCTTGTGTATAACCGATAAAAATCAGAAAATTCTTGGTTTGATGATGTGAAATCAAAAGTTCGAAGAAAAATAAATAAAAATGAATGTTGCTGGAATTCATTATGTTGTTGAATCTTTCATATTCTTCGATTTCTTCTCTTTTTTTTCTTTCACTAAATATTTTTGCTCATCAAAAATTTTAAATAAAACTGGATAGACGAGCCAAGCAAAGCTGAACAAACCGCAAAATTGTTGCTGTTGATTGTTGTACGTTGTATTCCCTTTTCTTCTCTTAGATTCGATTAATTCCATCCACGATGTGTAAGTAACAAGAAACCAAGCAGATGCTTTCTTGAATACCTCATCTCGATGCGAGTCATTTCTGAAAAATGTGAGTCCGTCAAGTTGATTTTGCCAAGTTAAACGTTTGGCTATTTCTTTCCACTTTGGAACCATTTCATTTTCTTCATCCTGAGGAATCTGATAAAATTCCTCCCAAAATAAACGTAGATATCTAAACATATCATGAAATATTATTTATTTGATTAAATCAAAACAAATTTACTTTTCCCGGATCGCTTTTACTGCATGATTTATTTCATTTCTTAAATCAAATAAGTTGTTCTGTTTAGCATATTGTTTTGTTGTAAATTTAAGTATATAGCCAGTAAGTACTTCGGCCTCACTTTTGATTCCGTATTGGCGCATAACACGTCGTAATTCTCGATCATAAGCATCTTTTGTAATACGAGCATCTTCTGTATAATGATTGTTTTCATCTATAATTAATTTATCATATGGAAATGATGATGTTTCTTGAATCTGTTTTTCTACTTGTAGATCGTCGTTCGAATGAATCTTATACTGTTTCACCTGATCGTATAATTGTCCAAGAACTGTATGAGACTGGTATTGAGTTTTGCCTTTCTTCTCCATATAATGTGGATAACGATCCGGACGTAGATCAGCTATAAGACGAGGTGCACTGACACCATTTTTAGCATAATCGACTGCCACACTAGAACACGAAATCGAAAGAACTTTAAAGTTATATATTACTGCTGAGATAATCATTCGGTTTCGACTAATTACCTGTGCATGCGAGCGAGCTGAAGACACTGCTCCGCCTTGCATCCATTCGTTAGTTGATCAGCAAAGGCCATATGAGTATTGGCAATGATACCCAGACTAGCAATGATAATTTACTTTTTAGAAGAATAAAACTAAAATTTACTTATCGGCTTCAATATATTCAACAAAGAAATCACAAACATCGGCGATTGTCAATCGCTCGTTTAGATTCATTTGAGCTTGTTTCTCTGCTTCAACTGCTTGATTACGATAGTCGAATGGTTCTTCATTCGCTTCAAATATCAATTGAGGATCATTACTTATCCAATATGTATCACCATCAAGATCTCCACCAGACATTTCTTCGGTATGAGAACGGGGTCCATCCATTGGAAAAACGATTACGTTTGTTAAGCTTTGTAAAGCAGGTACATCGACAGCGTCCAAACGGCGAATGTCACCTATCGAATAACAAAAAAAGAATCAACAGGTGTTCGGGATCGTGAATGTACCTGGATGAAAACAAGGGTTCCGTGTTACAACTACAGGCCCTTTTAATATTTCTTTCGAACCATTTTGTTCATCATTTTTTGCGATTTGTATGAAAACTTGACCATATCGAAGTGTTCTTGTTTCATCAATGACACCAAGAAGATTCCATGATTTTTTGACAAAGATTTTTGATTTGGTTTTTAATTCTTTTACAAGAAATGCTTGATAATTGAGAAGTATATGTCGAGCAAATGGGTCTTTTTGTCCTTCAAATGTTCTAAGATATTCTATGAGAAATTTATTCCATCTATTACCACCTGTTTCATTGAATTCTTGTAAGGCACTGCAAGCTTGCTGTGTCTTTCCCATCAGACCTTTTATTTGATGGAGCATCTTTTCTTGCATTGATAGAAAAATTTTATCTTCAATACCAAGAGATGACAAAAGGAGAATGATTTGTCGATTGAGTGTTGTACTTGTCGGCATTGATGACATTCGAACAACGTCAATAGAGAGATTTTTCGAATCAAATTTATTCATTGATTTTCGAAAATTTATACCAACATTTGGAGAGATAATTCTTTTAGCAACATCTAAACATACCATTCCTAAACAACAAAAAAGAAAATCAGTATAGAAAAAAGAACCATCGGACATTAAACACTACCAACGAACCTTTGTAGCCACTACAACGAATTTGAAATGCACTTGGGCAGGATGCGTTATCGTCACACTTTGTCTGTTTCACTAACTTATCGGCGAGCCATGGTGCGATGATACCGATACCGTCTGTAAAATTATGATCTCCAATAATTACATCAGAGATTTCTGTGTATTCTTCACTTTGAAGCTCTATACCATTGATAGTTGTTGAAAACGATTGACCTAACTATTGAAAAGTTGAAACAGTGACAGTTTTGAGTCAATAAAAATATCTTACACGAGCTGCCATTTTAGCAACTGGTCGAATCTTGTCAAAATCACCCATCCATTTACGAATCTTATCTGCATATAGGTCATCATTCAACTTAGCGAACATCCAACATGAATGTTCGCGCAGTTGTGAACTGGAAAATGCTACAAACTCATAATGACGATCACATATATTGATACCATTAAGCAATATTTTCTTGATACGTTCGTACAATTTACTCATACTGCCATTAAAACCTTGTAATTTTCTGTAGTCTAATAAGAGAAAATAACCAAGGTGTTTATATACGAAGAAAAATCAATAGTTTACCTTCATCACGAAATGTGACACGAAGAAATTGATCTTGATATTTTTCAAACTTTCGTGTTACAAGACATTTTTCTTCTCTGTATGGCCCTTCATGTAGAATTGTAGAGGGTGTTATGTATACTTTGCGCATCAAAAACGGCCTAGCATTGTCAGTTTGCAACTCATGTTTAGTGAAGTATATCTCGCTGCTTGGTGCCAAATGAAGTACCTGTTTATGAATCATTTCATTCAGAGCTAGCAACAGAAGATGACTAAGAGAACCAAGATGACGTCCTGTAGTTTTCAGAATAGATCTTATGGGTATAGACGTCGTGTTTGAGGCATCGATGCATGCAGTCATATTGGAAGAAATCCTAGTAGAAGGAAAATCTGGAAGGGCTGTTGGAAAATCAGAATGAAGAGGCGGTAATATTTCTTGCTTATCAATATGGTCATCATCCCAATCATCATCGTCATTATCACATGTTGCATGAAGCCAACGTGGAGCAAACTCAATAATTTTATCTAAGACGACAGCAAAATATCATTTTTTGAATTCTAAAATTAACAGTGAAGAACTCACACACCTGTACAAGCAATCAATGTATTGATTGAACACTTCGATAAAATAATATCAAGGCATTCGTCAACAATCAAATCATTAACTGTTACAATATGTTTTGAAATAAGTTTCATTATTTCAAATTTTGTTTCAAATGGATACTTTGGCCATCGATGATCGAGAAAATTCTCCACAAAAACTTCGTTTCGACTAATCCATTCTTTATTGGATAATAAATGGACATGATCAAGATGTTGCCGTACACCATCTGAAGAATTGATCCAATGAAAAATATTACTTTCGGTAAATCCACATGGGGATAAATTGTAATCACGAAGATATTTAAATAGTTCTCCGCAACAATTCTGATCGTCAACAGGTAATGGAAAGAGCCAAGCGTTGGCATGAGCAAGAAGTATGCTACCAGGTTGACGTGTTTCAATTATTCGACTAGATTCATGTCCCAATGAAATCGAATAACAATTATTGGTAATAATTGGCGGTCGTTTCAATTCAATTAAGAAATAGAGCAATGAATCGTTCACCCAAACAGGTCTCATCTGATTGCCTTTTAAGCTAAAATAAAATAAATACATACTTCAAGATATGTTAAAATGCTTTTTATGTTTCATCGAATGAATTGAGAAAAACTTACTCTCGAAAATTCCATTCACACTTTAATTCTGACCGTACGTCAGAATCATCTGAACAAGCAGATAAAACAAAAGCGAATTTTCGTTTTTCTTGATCGATTTCAAATCGAGAAGTGATGTCGGTATTCGGTAGCACTAGAGTTTGAGCAATAAGGCCAAATTTGAATTCATAGTTCAAATTTGTTTGAATATTTTTCATAACTGAAGGTGTCAGGAGTGTTCCATAATGAACTTCAGAAACATTAATTTTAAACGCTTCCTTACAAGTTCGTACATTTGGATTATTTACATTAGGAGCTGATTGAGGAGTTTTAGATTTTTCCTTCGGACGACCAATTTTCAATTGAAGATTTTTGAATCTAAATATCCATGGATAGCTGCTATATGAATCAAGCACTTTTTCTGCTATTTCTGCTGAACGAAAACGAACAAAAGCAAATCCAGAGCGACCACTCTAAATAGACAAGAGAAATTCCAACATAAGCTTCAAAATGCAATCCTTACATTGTCACATTTTAAGTTAACATATGCGACATCACAACCAAGGGCAACGAAAAACGCTTTTACCTCTCGCCAAAAAGATTGATTATGTATGTTACCAACGTAGATCGTGTTTGAGGCTAAAGACATCTTGTTTGGCTTATTCACTGACAGAATGTAAGGTGATATATCGGTTGTATTCGAAAATATCGATGTCGCTACTAAATACCATCGGATAGAATCACCAAACTCTGTTGTTATGCTTGTAGTATTTTTAATATTATTTAGTGATATGGCCAGTGCCAATCGTCCTCGTTCGATAGTCTCTTGATCGACAATATCATCGGATTTATCATCCCATTCATTATTGTCTTCATCGTCCCATTCATTATTGAAGTCATCATACAATTCATTATTGCCTTCATCATCGGATTTATTATTGAAGTCATCATCGGATTCATTATTGAATTCATCATCGGATTCATTATTGAATTCATCGTAGCATTCATTATTGCCTTCGCCATCGGATTCATTATTGAATTCATCATAGCATTCATTATTGCCTTCGTCATCGGATCCATTATTGAATTCATCATCGGATTCATTATTGAATTCATCATCGGATTCATTATTGAATTCATCGTAGCATTCATTATTGCCTTCGCCATCGGATTCATTATTGAATTCATCATCGGATTCATTATTGAATGCATCTTCGGATTCATTGTTGAATTCATCATAGCATTCATCATCGGTATGGTATAAAGACATCACATAACGTTTTCTAGAACAGTTTGCAATAAATCATATTATTTCGAGGAGAAAGTTCTAATGAACATAAAGAAAGAAATAGATATTACGAACTAACGGGTGGGCCAGGTTGAATGGCCACGGTTTGTGTTATGATTTTCAATCACTTAATACCTTGTATTAAAAAAAAAACAAAATATACCATTAGATGCAGCACGGAAAGCTCTACAATTTACATCGGACAGCTTTCCTAGAGTTGCACTTGTGCTTCCAAAATTGGCAAAATTTGGAGCGATCAAATTTCAACTGTGCGAAAACAATAACTTATTGGTCACACAGAATTTTACTCATTTTAAAAACAAGTGTATATATAAAATAAATTGTACTTCGTAAATTGTAGAGATTTTCACGCTGCATCTTGTGGTATATATTGTTTTTTAATATAACGCATTCACCGGATTTTCGTGTCAGATACTACGGATAAATACGGTTTTTAACTGTCGCAAAGGTACTGTTTTGATATCGCTTACTGTCAATAAGCATTTAGAGATCTGAAAAATGAAAAAATATGTCATTAAAATGGCGAAATGTATATTAGTTTTAACGTTATAAAATTTCATGCATAAAAATAAATAATATATTGGTCAAATTAAAAATATACAACGTATTAAGCGATTGAAAATTGCAACACAAAGCGCGGTCATTCAACCTGACCCACCCGTTATTGTGGTTATCATCAGAAAATAATTTCCTATTGAACAGATTCTTTTTAAATTGATATATTTTTTGCAACAAAACTTTTGAAATAATCCTCAGGAACAATGGGGATTTTTTTAAATATGCTTCTTTTCCTTAAATATCAACTCACAATGCGTTAACAACAGTTGATTGAATGATCGTTTCACTTGGTCCAATAATGATACAGATGAATAATTGATCTCAGCAAGCTAGTTATTTTTAATGAGCTTCAATGTATATGGTGTCCCAGAGATTACTGAACGGCTTTAAAATATCATATCTCAACTACAGATCTAGCAAACGAGTTGATTCTTTTGTCAATGATAGAGGCATGTTCATGCTTTATATCTACAAAGACATGTCTAAAGAGACACTTTGCTATGTATCAGTATTGATCTTCACAAAAAATTTACTTGGTCACGTGGTAGGAGAAAGGATTGTTTAACAAGGGATTCCTTTAAGTATACCTTTATGAATATAGAGCTGCAGCATACCATTATCAAGGATAAAAAGAATCAACTCATTTGCTCGAGACGGAATGGAAATATTCAATTTTTTTATAGCAAAGTGACTTTTACGTCACTCTGCACATTGCTTTTTCCTATATGTGGAAAGACAGTTTTTTTTGTGGCAATCAATAGTGATACATAACAAAGTGTTTGTTTAGGCATGCCTTTATAGGCATACAGCATGAGTGTGCCTCTATCATTGACAAAAGAATCAACTCGTTTGCTACATCTATAGTTGAGACATGATATTTTAAAGTCGTTCAATGATTTATGGGACACCCTATAGAAAGCACAATGTCATAGGGTCGAACAGGGAATTTTTCTCGATGATTCAGAATTGTTATTTTGTTTCAGCGAGAGATGAGTGGACCAATGCAGCTATCTTGTCCAGATGTCGTTTATTCAAATAATGAAAGAATAACGAAAATTCTTTCTCCAATGTCTTTTCGATGCGTAGGGTGTAAAAGAATGAGGGTGAAGATGTGAACTTATCGAGTTAACAATCAATAAATGAATTATGAACACGAGTAAGAAATGACTACTGATAGATAAATGTTTTTTACACCATTTTTAAATTCTAATGAGTTTTTTAGTGAAATTTTACTTTTTTAATAAATAAATAACGAAAATAAATAAATAAATGAATGAGTGGTTAAATGGATGAATAGAGAGTGAGCGTGAGGGTGTGAGAGTGGGTGAGTTTACAAGGTATATCAAAGCTATTTACGACGCATTTCGTCCTTGCTCAAGGGAGGGGTGAGGATGAGGGCGAGAGTGAATAGAAACAGGCCGTTCCATGGCAAACGGATGTTTCTGTATTGCCAGGACTTCATCAGGCATGTTTAGAATATATAATTATATCAACATTAAGGAGCATACCCAAGGGGGGAACACCGTACTTTTGTAGTTTAAAGTACCTCAAAGTATTTCAAAGTACTTTAAAGTACTTTAAAGTATCTTAAAGTACCTTAAAGTACCTTAAAGTAGCTTAAAGTACCTTTAAAGTACATAAAAGTGGATTAAAGTACTTAAAAATGCATTAAACTGGGTGTCGTTTCTTGTTAATTTAATATGATTTTAAATTATCGGGAATTTGCATTTAACTTCACTCATTTGTTTTTTATCAATTCTTACATTAACAAGTATATTCTAATATTCCTTCGTCACTTTACACGATAGAAGTCAGTCACTTTTCTTTTCCTTCTTTTGCTCTTCTTCATATATTCTATATAAGTGCACACGTGTATTGTACACGTGCGCAGTAGAGACAAATTCCCTAATAACGACGGGAAATAATTCACATCTCTTGTTTGAGTCCGTTCGCAACGGTTTTACACTCCACTGGAAATATTTTTATATTTGGATAATCCTTG
>JAJEKB010020821.1:188353-220267 GCA_022393335.1 Macrotrachela quadricornifera | reverse complement strand
ATCCAAATATAAAAATATTTCCAGTGGAGTGTAAAACCGCTGCGAACAGACTCAAACAAGAGATGTGAATTATTTCCCGTCGTTATTAGGGAATTTGTCTCTAACTTAATCAGAATTACTTAATTAAAATTACTAATTTAGTAAATAAGATGAGTATTATTGAAAATAATAGTGCTAAGGGTCCTTATCCAGTAGAATTGTATGAAATTGATAGCGATGAGCGGGCTCTCGGCTCGTATAATCGAAAACGATCTGTTCAACATCCAAACGAATATGAAACATCACTCCATACACCAAAACGAAATCGGTCAGATACGCCTGGTGAGAATACACTAATCAATCAACAAGCATATCAGCAAGCCCAGATTCAACAAAAATCGGCTAAAACAACAGCGTCAGTGACAACATCTTCATATTTTAATACATTTCAACAATCAAATAAGGCAACAATGACTCATCCATTCGCCGTGGTAGTGACTCATCACGTCAATATTTTCCATCCTTTCGTATTAAATTGGAAGATCCTAACAAATACCCTACTATGGAATTAATCATAATCAAAGAGTTAAATAAATCACTGAAATTGAATTTAACATATGGGCGATATTCTAAAACAGTGAATAATCAAATGTGTTTCTTACTATATCCTAACTCATCAACACAATTCGAATATCTTATGTCTGAAGCAAATTGGCCCGATACCATCTGTGGCAGTGAATATAAATTAGAGTTACCCAATAAGATACCATCATCTTACTCAATTGTTGTTCTTAATGTTCCTCCTCAATAAGACGAACAGGTGTTTGGTAATGAGTTGAAACATCATTTTCATTCAATTGTACGTGCAGTACGTCTCTATAGGCAAGGCGGACGTCCCTTATCCAAAGTGCGTGTTGATTTTTCGTCATACGAAGAACTAGCACCAATGCTTAAATCCAAACGTATTCTACTTGATGATAATAACACTGCTTTTATAGTAGAACCTTATACACCACCAACACGTGTACTAAGATGTTACAATTGTCAAGCCTTTGATGATCATATAGCTGCCCATTGCCCAAATAGAAATAATCCAACATGCTTTCGATGTGCTGAACATCACTCGTACAATCCCAAATGTAACAATCCTATTCAATGTGTACACTGCAGGAGTGGACACATGGCAGGGAATCCAAGCTGTCCAATAAAATTAGAAAAACGTAAGGAAAAGAATCAACAACCGAAAATACTAAGTGTACCAGTAAACACAAGTGTCATACAACAGAAACAAGTATGGTCCGCTGATACACAAAAATTTCTTTTCCGAAATGATACAATTGTACCAACAACATTTACAAATGTTGGTTCTTCTACTTTCAATTCCAACAGCGTCCATCAACTAGATATCATTAACATGTTAAACCAAATAAACAGCACAATGCTGCTTATCAAACAACAACAAGAGGACCTGAACAATAAACTCAACGTAATCGATACTAATATAAATTGTTATAAGAATGATATGATAAATATTAAATCTTGCATAAACGACGTTATATGTCCACTTCTGAAGGAAACCTCAAACCAACATTATACGAAGGCTGAAGGACCAAATAAACAAGCTTTAGCCCCCCGTATATAATAAATTTCTAAATTTTGCTAATGATACAAACAACTTATGCAGAGAGAGAGCAAGCTCTCAAAGTACGACAGTATCCAATAGTGATTCACTTTAAATAAATGATAATGAATGCTAATGCTAACCCATTTATTCCTATTCAAAAAGATTCTCAAATATTACGATTGCTTAATCTTTTTAAAAGACAAATAAAAATCCTACAACATGTTATTACAGAATGGACCATGCCTGCTACATTAAACAACTTATTCAAGAAGTGGGAAAAGTGGCGAGAACGAACCCTAAATATGCTGAACGTTAGAAGCGAGTTGTCCTTCTTATTATTGAATATAAACAGTCTTAATTTATATCTTCATGATTTAATGGAAGTACTAAATTCGATTTACGTTCCTATCATCGTATTAAATGGAACCAGACACAATAATAAAGCATTAAAATCTCTCTCAGCATATTTAACAAAATTATCGTATTTTTTACCAAGAAGGCACAAACGCATTTGGTGGAGTACTAGTGGCAACACACCGCTCCATCCCAGTCCACCGTGTGCCTGAATTTCAAAATGATCGTAATCTTATAGTTCTTGAGATAGGGATTTCCCAAAACAAATTTCAATTAGCATCGTGCTATTCTCCACCAAATGAGCCATTACCACTTGATCGCTTTAATGATATCCTACGACATAACCCTAATACAGTTCTTCTTGGTGATTTAAACGCGAAACATACGTCTTGATCCAACACAACAGCTAACCAAAAAGGACGAGCATTCTTCGAATGGTTAAATGATAATGATTTACAAATTGTTAACAAATTTGTCCCTACATCAACACGTTCAAATGCAGTTATAGATCTTATAATAGTACCTGATACTATATCGTCTGCCTCTTTTTCCGTACTTCCCTCTATTGGAAGCGATCATCGTCCCGTGAAATGGTCAACATCACTTTCAGTTGCATCAAAAGATCGCTTCGTTCCAATTAAGCGGACTTACTGGTTATTATTTGAATTATTCATTACATTCACATCTTCTTACTAGGATAACTTATGTACAATAATGGCAAATAAAATAGAGTTCTTCTGTCTTTATGAACACTTTCTATCCTTGGTAGCATCGAGATTAACGTACGTATCATTTTGCAATTCCTATAAGCCTTCAATTCCACCACAAATCGTTTCCATGATAAAACAGAAACGATGCTATTTATCCAGGATTAGGAAAACCAAACATCCGTATCACATCTTACAATTAAAATTATATTCACAGTATATTCGAAAAGCATTATATTTACATAAACGAAGAACCTGGTCTGATTATTGTAAAACTCTAAATGCCTGTGATATTAAACAGTTTTGAAAAAAAATGAAGCGGCGCTTCTCGTCAAATTCACCACCAATCGATGGAATTCTTCAAAATGACGCATCTATAACTTGTCCCACGGAAATGTGCAATATAGCGAAAAATTTTTACATGGAACAATTCGCCGAACACGAAAACAACAATTCTATCGTAGAAGCTGAAGCCGCTACATTCGAACAAGAATTGGATGAAGAAATTAGAAACACTAGATTGCAACATTTCCAGGTCCAATATATTGATGTCAAAAATTGCATTTCATCGTTAAAGAATAAAACTTCTACAGGCTTAGATGGGATCTCAAATAAGATAATAAAGTTATTACCTTCAAATCATGTTAAAATTATTACATCATGCTTTAACTACATAGCCCAAGATGTCTATTTTCCTGAACATTGGCTTATAGCTAGGATGATATTGTTATCCAAATCTGGGACTTCTATGGTAGATATCAACGATACTCGTCCCATCCCATTAATTCCATGTTTTGCCAAACTGAACGAAAAAATTTTCTTAATGTCCTTTTGTAAATGGATTGATGATAATGGATTACTCCCAGAAGAACAGACAGGTTTCCGGGCGGGGCATAATATGTCGACCCGCATCGTATCATTCGTGGATCAAATTGGCCAAGGTCTCGCTCTTAATACCGCTGCGGCGGCCTTATTCATTGATTTCAAAACGGCATTTAACCAGTTATGGTCCAAAGGCTTATGCTTAAAGCTAAAACGTCTGAACTGTCCTATTTATTTCATTGCTTGGCTACGAAATTATCTGGTGGAGCGTTCCGCTTTTATTGAAATCAAAGGTACTAAATCAACTCCCTTTTCCTTGCCTAAAGGCGTCCCGCAAGGGTCAGCTATAGGTCCTGTTCTGTTTATCGTTTATCATCATGATATCTTAACCTCAGTTTCAAACGTTCACTTCAAGCACCTATTTGCAGATGATATGGCGGTGATTGTCTCACCTTCAGCTACATGGTCATCCAAAAAAGTCATCCCACTTCTGGCTCGACATATCACCAAGGTGATGAACGACTTGTATAGGTATGCTCTAAACTGGAAGCAGCCAATTAATTTTAAGAAAACTTATTGGACATTATTCTATCGGATGGTATCTCCAAAAAATTCTCATATTATCTGTAAAAATAATGTGATAGATCATGTAGCTAAATTTAAATACCTGGGTGTGTTTCTCGATGCCAAACTATCCTTTAACCATCACATAGAATATATTAAATCCAAAATCAATAAAAATATTGCAGTATTCAAACGTTTATCGGCTTGTAGAATGATGTCCATGGATATTGCTTATAGATTATAAAATGCCTACATTCGCCCTTACTATCTATCTAACTCTTTCTTACAGCAAACAACAACAACTTGAAGCATTAAACCGCAAAATCTTTCGTATCATTAATAGATAGCATGATGCTACAAATACTGAAATAACCAACATTGCATCTTATAAATCAATAGCTGCACTAACTCATATTCACTTCTCAAATCTATTGCTGACAATAATGAGAAGTAATCCCACAGTGATTGCGGATTTTATTCAACACAAACTATACTTATTGTTCCTAACAGAATATTATTCTAACCCGACTCTTCGAAAGGAAAAGCAAAAGATGGTCAACAAAGGAAGAACTTCAAATCGAGTCCTTGAACTTCTGGCAGATTGTAAACCATCTTTATTCGATCAAGTTATCTGTTTCACAGCAAATAATGAAGATCCATAGAAGGGATCCGGTGTCCTGCTATTTCTATCGTGTTCCCTGTCTCTAATTCACGTCATCGACCACTCACCAAACCCCAAGAGTGACGAACTGTGAGAGTACATCATGTTCAAACACTCTACAAAAAAAAGGATCTTCCCCTCGATACACGGGAAGATCCTTTATTGGTTTCGTATAAAACCAATTCTGAATATCTGCAATAAAAGGTTCCGTGGGAAAGGTTTCGTACTAAACCTTTCACACCAACGGAAAAAAAGGTTTAGTACGTGCTCATTGCCACTGAACCTTTTTTGTCACCGACCCAATAACTGACGAGGGAAGCTCCAGAAGTATTCAAGCAGTTTAGTCTCTGCCTTGCATCTGCAAGTCGATCTGATTTAGGTATGAAAAGCTAAGTGCAAATTTGCACAAATTCTATTTAGCTTTTCATATCTAAATCAGATCGACTTACAGATGCAAAGCAGAGACTAAACTGTTTGAATACTTCTGGAGCTTCCCTCGTCAGTTAAAAATAATATTTAATCGTCAAGTAGTTTCTCGAATTAGTCTACAATAAAGAGTAAATGAATTAATTTTATATAATAAAATAAACTTACCCATACAGCTCATATTGGGTTGACCTAAAAAGAGAAAACGAGTATGTTTATTTTCTATAGTGAAACTTACTCATGATTTTGATACAAAGGCGGATTTGAAATAAGACGAAGTTAATCTAGATTAGATGGTAAATATATCCACGAATCCCATGTTGAAATCAATCTATAACAGAAAAGAAACTCATTTATTGAATACAGCAAACTTACCGATTAATTTACAAGATTTTGGAAAATGTTGAGAGAGGGAGTGTTGCCGTCGAACCTATAATTATATACAATTAATTAATTAATTAAGATAATAGTTAATAAAAAAAAGTCCTTACTTAATCATCTGCATTCAGATGTGCAGGATGTCTTCCACAATATGACTAGACTTTTGCCAAAACACTTAATCTTAAAACATCCTCTATTTGACGATAATTTTTTATGAATTCGCTCGTATATATATAGCTCTCACTGGCAAAACAAAACGGTGAATGAGTAGTGAACAAAAAGGTTCTGTAAGTTTTTAACGCATCCTTGACAGTACTATTGTTAACTTTTTGAGGGCTACCTCTCCGTATCATTAGTTACTTTTCGAGGACAATCTGAGCGTACCATTAGTAACTTTTCGACGGTTATCTCAGGAGTAGTACGTACAACTTTTTGAGACCTATCAGAGAGTATGCCTCATAACTACTTAAGACTATTTCGTTGCGGTATCTGTAATTTTTAAGGTCTATGCTTGAGTGCTGTTTCTACCTTCCTATGAGTCATCTAAACATACTTCATGCAAGACTTATTTGGGTTAGCACACTGTAAAAAAATAGGTGTTCTACCGAACTTTGCAGTTTTGACACTGTTTTACAAAATGATTTTAATTTTCGTGGTACGAAAATCGTTTCGTAATTTTCATACAGAACCTCACCGTCGCCCCGAAAATTGAAAAGATTTTCACAGTTTTATTGCGAAACCCTCTAGAAGTTTCGTGCATGGCGTACTGAACTTCAGCAGATTCGCATCTTTTGTACAAAACCGTTGACAGTTCTGTAACAGTATCTAAAAGTTCCGTATAAGTTTCACAAAGCCATCCATAATTTCGTGAGTGCTCTAGTAGTTCCGGATACATTGTACGAAACTAGACATGGTTTCGTAACAGGTATACCGAACCATTACATCATTTACGAAACTATGAACAGTTTCGTACAATGTATGCGGAACCTTTCGATATTTTACGAAACTTTCGATAGATTCGTATAAGAAATACGGAACTTTTAGTTGTTCCACAAACTATCGGTGGTTTCGTAAAACATCAAAAGGTTCAGCATACATGAGACGAAACTGTTCATAGTTTCGTAAACGATGTAATGGTTTGCTATGTCTGTTACGAAACCATGCCTAGTTTCGTACAATGTGTCCGGAACTATTAAAACACTTATGAAACTATGAATAACTTCGTAGAACTTATATGGAGCTTTTAGATGCCGTTACGAAACTGTCAACGGTTTTGTACAAAACATGCGAATCTACTGAAGTTCAGTACACGATGCATGAAACTTCCAGAGGGTTTCATAGTAAAACTTCAGAACTTTCTTCAGTTTTCGGAACTTAAAAAGGTTTTGTATGAAAATTACGAAACGTTTTTCATGCTACGGAAATTAAAATCGTTTCGTAAAACAGTGCTAAACCTTCAAAGTTAGGTAGAACACCTATTTTTTTTAGAGTGTATCTCGTCCAATCTATTCGTATGTTCAGTTTGTCAGTGATCCGACAAACAAGCGTCATATTTCAATGAACATAAGCTAACAATAATTAGTTGATCGATTCAGTGAAGAAACAGCAGGCGGTCATCTTAAATATATGGGATACAAATCTGATAAGCACAACCTAGCATTTTGTATTTACTACAACAGTATTCATTATGATGGTCTTTTACCGTTTGAAAATAATCCTCAACAATTCGTGCCACAGTTCGACATAATCAATATGAGTTTATAAAAAGAAGTATAATTCAAGTAGAGCACAGAAGTTTTCATTTTTGCGAACGAACAAAGCGTCCGACACTAACTCCCCGCCGTGTCCTATGGGGCGAAAAGAGGGCATCCACAAGGCCTAAGGGGTAGTTCCTTAGCGCGCTCAAAGATGATGATTTTTTGGACAGATTGATAAAAGTATTCATATCATTTCGGTTTGACTTTGAGTTTCCATTTCTATGCAATGAGTTTATTTACTCACATCACTACTTTGATGTGAACATATGCAGAAGAACAACTTCAGAAAACAAGGAAAAAATACGCAAATAAGGACCGCTACGGGACCTGCCAATATCAATAGATATCGAACTTAGGCCTTTTCATTGGATTATTAGATATCTAGACACACAAAACTATTAGTCACCTGAGATATATGTAGATACACTAGTCTCAGGACACATATTTTCTTATATTAGGACCCTTTAAAGGCTTTTTTTGCAAAAAAAACCGGCAACTTAATTAAAAACTAATATCATATTCGGAATCAGCGTTAAAAACTGAGTCGATTCATATATATTTTAAATTAGTCAGCAAAAAAAAATTTTTTTGGAAAATTCCTGTACCCACCTCAGGGATGGTCGAGTCAAAATGACTATTTTTTCGACAGCTCAGCCATTTCTTGACGAATCATTCTCATCTTCGAACTCGACTGAGATATTGATAAGGTCATTCTATTTAAAAAATTTCAGCTCATTCAGATGCATCTGTGAAGAGTTATCGGATAAACGGAGGGCCAGACGCACTGACCGATTCTATAGTGTACTCACTTTTTGAGTACACAAAAAGAACGAAAACAAAATTACATTAGGTGTAAATCGACCCCCATCCTCGGTTTTGACAATCAGCTTCTAAAACATGAAAAATCGACATATATTTGTAGCGATATGATTTTGAATACTTCTAATATATACTAGTCGGTTTATGATTTGTAACACCCATTGCAGTGTGCATCGAAAGGAGATGGACGGCAGGACTATTGTTAATACCACACTCGGAAAGTTTTTAATTGTCCTCTAATTCAACGTCCTCATCAACTAATAGTTGCTGGTCCAGAGAAATGCCTTTCATCTGTCGAATTCTCTCTTTAACATCTTTGATCGTTTTTAACGTTCCAATCTAAGAATTACGAAGCAAATCTTTTATATTAAATATAGGACAAAACGTGAGGAGGAGATTACATTAATAGAGATGTTTTCACCAGCTTCAGTCTTGATAAACATTTATCGGAATAAGAAAGAAGACACTTCGTAGAATTTTGGTTGAAATTTATGTGGAAATGTACGTAGTTAATGTTCACAGATTCTGAATTAGTTACGAATCAAAGATAGAACACAGAAGAAATATATATAAATATACTAGATACGCGCAAGCTAATCAAAGTAATATATGCATACTACTCTTTGTATTACGAAATGATGAAATATCACAAGTGTCGCTGCAATCACTGTCTTGTACGTAAATTTTTTTTAATGACAAAGAACGATATTTGCTCTTTGTTACGAAAACAATATTGCATACAATATGTCCTAAGTTAGAGTACTACGACGACTCTGTATACGAACCATATTGTTCGATTGGAGTTGTTAAAAAAAAAGAAAAACACGCATCTTACCTTCAGTCGTCTGTAAAGAAACTAAAAAGTGTCACCTCTCTTTTATTTTTTGCTTTTACAAAATTCGCTTCAAACAAGAAGCTGTTCTTTCTCTTTGCACGTTACGTTACTTGCAAAATAATTTCTGTTTTCGCCGATAAGAATACGAAGACACGTGTGACTCTGTATCATATTTACGTTTGTATGCCAATGGAAAGAAAATGTTGAAAGAAACATTTTGGTCGATCGTTAAAAATCAAATTTGCGAGTAGTGAGTTTGATAGTTCTTGAATAGTACATCGATGTGAAGATAGCACGATCACTAATCGACGATCTTGTCCTCGATCTTTCCAGATTCTTGAATTTCTTGATTTTCAGTCAAAATTCTTTTTACTATTCCTTCTATACAAGAATCTTGCCTGGAAAAACAGATCTTGATCTTCTGTCAAGATTCGTATAGACCGAATCTTGTCTGGCGAGACAAGAAATTCATTGCCAGACAAAATTCTTGTCTTCTTGTTTTCTTGTCTGATTATTTTTTTCTTACAATTCTTGCATGATTCTTATTTTCTTGAATTCTTGTCTGAATCTTTTTCTTGAAGTTCCTGATTGATTTTTGTGATATAAATATGGGTGTTGGATTAATTTTAGCATTTCATTTATTTAATGTTAATATCAATACTTTCGTATAATGATCCTGAAACAAAGGTATCGCAGTTTGTATTGATTAACGTAACGTTAAAGCAAAGCTTCCATCTTTGACTGATATCAATAGTTTTTTATACAGAACTATTGATATCATTCAGAGATGTAACTATTGCTTTAACATTACATTAATCAGTATAAGTTGCAATACTGTTGCCTCAGGATCATTATACAAAAGAATTAGAGTTAGCATTAAATTAATGAAATACTAATACTAGGCTGACACTCATGGACATAAATGGCGCTTGTTTTTACAACATTATGATTATCTCCTTTCGTTACTAGAAATTGTTCTACAGTTGGAAGCAGTAAAGATAATTAAGTTGAGAGAGCTTGTTGTTTTCGGTGTGTTCTCCATTGTCTTTGGTTTACTGTATGAGGTGATGGTTCTAAAAAAAAAAGACAATATGCAACTCGAAAAAAAAGAATATTATAGGTACAGATCCCTATCATCTAAATTAAAAATAATATTGCTAAAAAAAATTACTTAAATCTTCTTAGTTGATTTCCATAAGAAAAATATCTACAAATGAAAAAATAAATGTTAATGACAAATACAATTTTTCGAAAGACAAATCAGTGTTGTATTTTACTGTATTCTCCCTACATTCAATAGAAAAAGAAAATAGGTGAATGTCTTTTCAATACGTTCGACTATCTTGAAAAGTTACTTACTCAAAGTATAGTGAAAACATTACTTCTTTCATTATAAATGAATATACAAAGGTTATACGGCTGCATTTATACATGTATTTAAACAAGGAAAACACGTGCTATTGATCTTGAAGGTCATATAAGAATCTTTTAAAGAAAGAAAAAAGAAGCTTGCCTGAACTTAAAGAAACCATATATATCCTGTAGGTTCTTTCTAGATTCTTGTTTTCCTGATCAATCAGGCAAGATTCTTTTCGTTTTGGAGTTCAGACAAGATTCTTGTGAGAGGAAAGAAAAAAGATTCTTGTCTGAACTTAAAAAATTCTTGAATATCTTGTAATTCTGGCCTGATTCTTTTTCTTCAGAGTAATCAGACAAGTTTCTTGTCATCTTGAACTTCCGATAAGAATCTTTTTTTCTTTCCTCTCAAAGGAACCTTGCCTGAACATCATGATTTAAAAGAATCTTGACTGATAATCAAAAAAATCAAGAATCTGGAAAGATCAAGGACAAGATCGTCGATTAGTGCAATGTATATCGCTAGTCTTCTTCAAAATATCTTACAAATAGGGTAAATTGACATCACCCATCATGCCCAGTTAGTTTTTCACATCTAGTTCAAGTAGTGTATAGAATTTTTATTATTACTGTTGTGTTTCATGAATATACTGATTCACATACACTCTTACTCTTCACTCATTTATCCTTACCCTTGAAAGAAAAAAATAAAAAAAAAGGGAATATATGAGATATCACTACTTGTGAAACATACTACTTAATATCTGCATCCATCTGACATCAAGAGCAAAACCTATTTTTAAAAACTGCATAATAGGTTCATTCTTTATACATTTGTAAAATTTTTCACAAAAAACTTTAAATTTTCACAGGCCGATTCATATACCATATACTTCTAATTCAAATGCTCAATATTGAGGATAAGTCATAAACCAATAATCCACATCTTTATCTATTAGGGAGTGCTTAAGGATAGATAAAAAAGTGTTCTATTCCATGGTAATATCAAAATTAACTCAATTTAAAAAATCACAAAATTTTTCGACAAGTCTGTGAAAATCCATTCGTTCTTTTTAAAACCCATATATATTTTGAAAGCTATGATTCCGGCGCATGTTTCTATGAAAAAATCTGAACTTCGATTTTTTCAGAAAAATTGGATTTACTAAAGGAGGGGCTCCCTTAAGAAAAAAAATGCATCTATCGGTGTAACTCACTTTCTAGGTGTACAACGAAGGAAAAAGAGAAACAATTTTTCGCCTTCTCTCGGCTCAAGGAAAGGTGATATGATATGAAAGAAACTAAAAATAGTTCTAGGTGGTCTTGCAGCCGGATTAAAAGTTAACCGACAAGATCATAAATCGTAACTCAAATCGCCAATGGTCAACCAGATTTAGCTTCACATTCGGCCAATCAGTTTTTCTTTGTCCTGCGTTTTGACCAGTCAGACTAGTTTTAGCCCGGATTTCGACCAATCAAGTTTCTTGAACTCACTGTTGAGTTCGAAGTTATTTACCCAAAAAATTTAAATTTCACAAAAATCGTAAAAGTTTAGGACGTTTATAAATCGGGTCGAAATTGATAATTTGACAAAGGTGTCTAGAAATTCAGGATACTAGTACTTTTAAATTTAATAAAATCGTACTCCACCATAAGGATATTTCTTATTCATATTGACAGCTAAAACGTTAATGATGACTCAATCACTTTATATTCTGCACTCATTTTCCTTTCTTTCTGTTCGTCTTTCGTAACGTAGAAAAATGTGTATTTATTTTTAATTTATGTTGTGTCATTCTCCATTTTATGAGACGCATTTTCATTAATCATGAATGATTGTGAATCTGTAGAAATAGATATAAGTTTGAATTATTATTTTGTTAGCATCAACAGATGACAGTATGTTGCTGCTAACGCTTAACATAATTTTCCTTTATCCATTGGTCTACGTCGTCCTCTATGCCTCCTTCGCCTGTCCATATATTTTGGTTAGTTTTTTTTCCACTGTTTTCTTCTCTCTCACTCTTGAAACTGAGGGTGAGGGCTTTGGAAAGAAAGAGATAATTACACTCTCACTCACAAAAAGAAGTTTAATTATTTTTAAGCAAAAACTGTCATTGATGTTCTTCGACCGAATAAGAGATTATGCTTATATTCACACTTAAAAATCTCGTGTTTTCAGAACGAAAAAGATACTTAACGAATGTCTCTTAACGTGTCATAGAAACAAATGAATTAGACGAATTTGTGAAACTGATGAAATGCAAGCAAAAGAAAAAAAAGAATTCTCGATATTGCAACTGATCAACGTTCTAATAAATACACCGTATTTCCAATAGAAATCTATTTTTATATAGTAGACACTTGCTACTCGTGATCTTTGTAATAGTCACATTAGTGACGATAGTGTACGACATCTTGATCAAGCTCTCACAAGTAACACGGTAAATCATAATGTATTCTTTTCTTTGTTTCATTCATCTCCTCTTTTATATGCATAATAGATAATGATCGTAGTTGACTTAAAACACAAACAAATAAGTAATAAAGGCTCACAAGATCTTGTCGATGCTTTAGAAACTAATTGAGTAAAAGAAATTTCATCGATTGCTTTCGTCATATGTATCTTGACCAAACGAACAACTACTATAGATACGTATTTAAAAGTGAAATATATTGATGATAAATCATCTTTATCAATGAAGTGTGATGAAAAAAACAAACATTTTTCTATTTCTTCAGCTTAGAAACACATTCTTCATTGAGTGACATGTTCTCGACTACAATCAAAACGAATATAAGTTCAAATTTCTCTGTTCCCTTTTTGCATAAGATTCTTTATTTCACAAAGAAAAAACAAGATGAATAGGGTTGCCTTGCAATTTTCTCTATTGTCGTATTGAAACTTCGACTCCATCACGAACATTGTTCTTATATTCGAGAATCGATTCATGAAACGTCGATGTATAATGTGGATTATTTCGAATATAGTTCACATAGTCAGGTGTACCAGGAAAGATAATGTTATCAGCAACAATCATTGTGCCGGGTTTGATCAAGCCGACATTTTCGAGTAGTTTTAAATCACTTAAATAGTCCTCTTTATCATGATCAATGAAGATAAAATCAAATGAATCAATATGAAATTTTTTACTCAAATGAGGAATAGATAGATAGGTTGGATTGAGGACAATTTGTATGCGATTTGCAACACCAGCATGTTCATGAATACGTCGAGCAGTAGCTACAAAGGCAGGGTCGACATCGATAGTAACAATCAATGTATCTTCGGGTAGTTGAGACGCCATGCGCAATGAACTGTAGCCAAGAAAAGTACCTTTTAAAAGAACAAAAAAGAAATTATGAAGATATAGTTCGATGAGAATCTACCTAGTTCAAGTACCGTTTTTGGTTGTCGAGATTGTAGAGCCGCATCGAGAATTTTGCCTTTTGTATCGCCAATATTCATGAGTGCTTCTTGAGTCCAACCGTACTCGTCAATAGCATTGATGACACTAGTGGCATTTCCCGGACGACTTTTCTTAAGAACATAATCCAACAATGCTTCACGAAAATCACTGGACATTTTTAGAAGTATGAACGATTTCTTTCTGCAGTTACTCTCAATAAAACACTCGAGATTTTATATCATATTATTATGACGACACCTCCACCATCATATTATTACTGTTCTTTTATTTGATATGCTTTTGTATTCGCACCTTCGTCATGTTCTCGACTGAATCATAATTCACTTGACTCACGAGCAAAGAATAATGTTATGGTCTATTTGACGATGGATCGTAACAAGGGATAAGTTGATTGGTGAACAGAAAACAAATTCTATTGGAAGAATGTTTAATTCGATCGAACTCAACAAAGAGACGAAATAAACAATAGAACAACTCACACTTTCGTATGTTCCATTTATTTCAAAATTCTGCCCGAATGACAACGACATTTACATTGTAAAAAAAGTGAAGAATTATCAACGGTAAAAATCGTTTTTGATACGTTAATAAACGGAAAAAAGGATTTGTTATACGTTGCAAATTCATATACCTTTATTTTTTCAGTGTAGTCGAATAAAATGGCCGTATGCGGTTTAATTATCGCAATTCTCGGCCTGAAACCGGTCACCGTATATGGCGCACTGTATTACAGTGAGCTACGGTAGAAATACGACCGTAAATATGTCTTTTTCCCTCAAGTGCCCACAGATGCTTCCTATAGTGTTCGAAAATCTGTCGAATATTTATTTATCACACATACGGAAGCAAAACTAAATAGTTCTGGTCGACTTCTACACGTCGAGGACGAGATTGAAACTAATCGAGGCGATGATGAAAATAGCAGCAATCAATCAATGCCCTATGAAGGTTGCAGATTTGATAGTGATGAATGGTGTTATAATCTAGTTCGCCGACCAGCATCGATGTTGATTCTATCTCGAGAAAAAGACAGATAATCAATCAAACTTTCTCAATCGAGTTATTTTCTGTACTGTAAATAAGTCTTCTTTTCACTTAACTATTAAAAAAAGCTTTCTTCCAATATATAATTAGTTCACTCTGTCTCATTGAACGGAGAGTGAACTGTCCAACATATCTCTTACATTTATCTCTCTTTTTCTTTTAGATAATATTCCTTTCCGGCTGCTACTCCGATTTATGGATTCTGAAGATAGTAAATAATGAAACACGGCTATAAACTAAGTGATCTACTTTTATCACCTATGAATATGTTAGATGCTATTACTTATCGTTCATTCATTACAATCTATTTCATCAAAATATTTTCCATCACTTCATATTTCTACTGAAGAATGACTGTCAAATGGTTGTTGGACGCGTATCACATTAGAACACAATCAAACACCATATCAAATGATGCAGTAGATCATTTAGTCACCAAAATTGAAATTAAACTTCACAAAATTCAATTTGTATTATATACCAACAAAAAAGCAACACACCTACCGACAATCCAAACATGCCGTATGATTGCTTTCAATTAGACTTGCATATCTTTCTTTTAAGTTGAGATCTAGTTTTATGTAGTATTATTAAAATTTCCAACTTACCTGATGAGTCGCTTAAGCAAGAGCAAAACGTCGTAAGGTGCCTAGAATAAACCTTATACTAACTCACCCTCACCTTCAAGATTAAAAGAAATTGAACACTCCCTAACCCAAACTCATTGTACTTGAGTTTTTCTATTGACTCTGACACGTACTCTAACAACAGTGCCAAAATCCATCTTGTTGTAAACTGTGATATCATTTCGCTACTTTAACTTTTTACTGACGGAAAAAATGTTGTGTGTCATGATTCAACAGATGGAGGCATTTTTCATCATGTAGGCAAAAATCACGCAAACGGTTTCGATTGTATGTCTAGTTGTGACATTCTCAGATAGTCCTACTAAGACCAAACCTTACCATACTCAAGCTTGATATGCTCAGGCTTAGAGCTTTGAATTCTGCTTGAAAAACCTTTGATTGAGTACTTTCGAAGCGGAGTGTGAAAAGGATAACGTTCTTTGGTCGATAAAATCCTCATTTTACTAGACGTTAGCGATAATCCTCTTTAATTGTCAGGCCTTCGCAATTATCGAAGAGTGTACAAGAAACGAAAAACATCACTGTGTCGTTAATGACGATAGGTTTTTTTCTTCAGTTAAATAGAAGGAACTACTAATTGAGATCGTTTTCTATTATTCGTAATCTTGTTAAATTTTCGCTAGGACGTATTTTGTCACGCTTGTCTTCTTGCTCGTGAGTGCATCTCGTAAATTAGTGAAGATGTACTCAACCTTAAGAGAGAGTCCATGAGGCCATCGAGAAATCGAAACACTCCTCAAAATTTAAATTTTTAATTTGATATTCTCATCTTGTCCAGCATCATTTGAAATCTCTAAATCCAAATTTTTAGCGTATTTGGTCGAGCTGGAGAAAAGTTAGCTTGATTTTACCTTCAAATGCTCATGAGGATATGTGAAAAATATGACCAAAAGTTTGCTTTATATATTTCAGTTTTTTTTTACAGTAAAAAATGAATGAATTTTTCTGTGTCATATATCAATTGATAGAGCGTCGAAAGCTGAACAAGAATAGCTATTTACATATCCTATTCTAATGAAATAACCCAGAGTTATTCACTAAATACTGTTGAGGACTAGACATTTTTTCCTTTAAAGTGCGTCAAATTTTACAGTATATCGGCTACCATCGAACATTTTTACCTGACCCCCACGCTGATTTTGAGATATGTACAGTTTTTTCTCTGCCACTACTATTGATGAGCTCTGATGGCAACAAGTCTTATCAAGCAAATTCAACAACCAACAATGAAATGAAAGAGGTTACAAATCCAATAACAGGTCTAGCAAAAACTCAAGGGGGTAACAGCGATTTATGAGTTTGTGATTTAAGATGAGTTTTTGTAGATTAAAATAATAAAAAGGATTCTGGTTAGTGAATAAATATTTGAAATTATTTATGCTTGCTTCGTTTGGCCCAAAGAACAGATGGAATCCAAAATGCTTATACTCGCTCGATTTATACTATATACATTGTCATTAATGGAATAATGAATAGAAATACGAGAGAAAGATAAAAATTTGCATTTTCAAATGCTATAATTAGAAGGTCTTGTATATGATGAATCAGCAATACTGTTTAAATCAGATACAGAAAAATACACTATTCATGTTTTTTTTCTAACACATATTATATATGAAAGAAATAAAACAGAAATATTAGTTTTTCGCTTGAACTCTATTCAAGCGATCAGAAAACAGTACTGATTTACTTTTTGACGAATACCAATTAGCGGTTTGCTTGTGCATATATTTCTTTTTACCATTCACTTCGATTAGAAAAAAAGATTCAGATTGATGTTTATCAATAGAATCGAAGATGCGCATGCCACGAAATGCTGTACTAGAAACATTTGGAAGAATATTAAGATCAAATTCATCCACTTCTGATGACTCATTATATTCATCTATAATGTTATTTTCGCTGAATTGTTCGTCGTCATCGTCTTCTTCTTCTTCTTCACTATCTAATTCCAGAGGCTTTATTTTAGAAGGTGCACACTTTGATCTTTCCAATTTCTTGTACATCAAATTATTTACTTCTTCGAAAGATATCATCTCACTATTAGGATCAAGAATAGAAAGACCATAATTTGAGAGAATTTGACTTGCTTGAATGTAAGACCTAAAGACTGTTTATTCAAGTAGCTTTTCTGTAATTGTAGGTATTACGGTAATTGTTGAAGATGCTGAATAAGTTTGTTGTGATTCTTTGTGGTGTTTCGAAAATTTAATGCTGATCTTTTCGAAATCAGAGACATGTCTCATATTCTGAAGTACAGTCAGTTTTTCGACACGTTGTAGAAATTCGTTCACAGAGAAATTAACGACGGACAGGCTTCGCAGAGCTCTTTTTGTCATCATCATCTTCAGGCACATGATCAGCTGCTTCTAATGAGAGAACTGTTGAAAGATTAAATAATAATGATAATGATGTCGCTTGTACTAGTTGATTGTTATATTGATTGTCTGTGATGTTGATATAGATGAAACAATGATTGATTCATCAATAACATGACCCTCTGTTGATAATGTAAGAGAAGAAGTAGTTGTCATAGTTGAATCTGTTATTATTTGTTCATGCATGCCGTTGTTATCTTTATTTCTTTTTCTTTTTCGGTTAACAGTTTTTTTTTGATGATGGACACGATTGTGTTGGTGTTTTTGATGTAAGTGTTGCTGAAGCATTTTCAAGTAAACGACGTTTTGATTGAGTTTGTATCATGATACCAATATCAAGAAGCTTCTTACACTTTAAGATAATAAATGGATAAGGATATAAGAGTGAATTCTACTTTTATTAAAGAAAACTAATGCATTTATAGAAAAGTGATTAAAAATAGTTAGATCTAAGTGTTATCACCGAGATCACACCTCGAAAAGATTTTACATCCTAATACATCCATGGCAGCATTATGATCTGATCTACGAATCGGGCCATAACAGACGACGTTTCATTCTAGTATAATAATATATGTTCTCTATAAAGTTGACGAATTACCAGTATGACGTTCGCCAATTGGCGATAAGATTTTACTCCGATGCAAATGTATGCATTCATGTCAGGAAATCATGTGTACTTTCTCTGTACTATCTAGAGTAATAGATACAAAACCTTCTATGTACCTGACAATTTATTCACTATTTTTACAGCATGCTAAATGCTAAGTGCTACCGTTCGTCTGGCTTAATCAGAAAAGGATAGAATATTGTTCAGACTAAATGGATTCTGATTAAAAATATTTCTCTGAACACTTAAGCTTGAGTTCAAATAAACAACATGTTACACAATCGCCAAGCTTTGTTTTCTTTATGAAAAGAACGTCCTAGAATAAAAACTCAAAATAGACTTGTATTCATAGTGTCTAACTTGTTGAAACACTAGTTCTGACACATGTAAAGTTGTGTGATGATATTTATAGGGATTGGAGAATGCAGTTCTTTATTTCCATTTAATAAACATGAAATGTTCATTTATATGTCAGCTTTTAGTTATTTTTAACAAGAAACTCCATTTGCTTTCATTGCTGTGAGCACTCGTTGCCAAACCTCATTATTTTTGGCATTAGTTTCATCGCCTTTTTGAATTGGATTTTCATACAAATTGAATGTCTTGAGAGTACGATTGTTTTTCAAGAAGGCTAGAATAAATGATTCACTTTTTACAGTTATATTATTGCCACGCAAATCAAGTTTTGTTAAGTTAGGAAGAAAAGAATCGGACAGATGAGCGAGTGTGCGATCACCAATGCCGTTATAGTAGAGTTCCAGTTCACGTAATGTGTGAACTTTTGCCAATGCAGACACCAGTTTAACTCCAATATTATCATCTATTCTGCCTCCAAAACCACCCAGATGAAGTTTGACTAAGGTGTGGCTTTTCTCCAATGCTAGAATAATGAATTCATATCCCTCATCTGTAATATTGTTCTGAAAGAGATTAATGTCACTGAGGGTGTTGTTAGCTTCAATACCTAATGCTAGACTACGTCCACTTTCATTACCAATTTCATTGTCTTGTAAATTAAGTTTTGTCACGGTGCAATTTTTTGTTAGACCTTTTCCAAGAGCCACGCCACCTTCATCACCAATTTCATTGTCTTTCAGGTTGAGTTTTGTCACGCTGCAATTTTTTGTTAGGGCTTCTCCAAGAGCCACGCCACCTTGATTGCCTATTTGATTTCTGCTAAGGTCAAGTTCCTCTAGTTTATTATTCATGATTAACATGTGAGCAATGTGAGAAGCACCTATGCCACCAATTCCATTTGAAAATAGATCAAGCTTTATTATACTTGTGTTCTGTTGAAATCCACGGGAGAGATTCTTGACTCCTTCATCTCCAAGTCCATTTTCACGCAAGCTGATTTCTCTGAGTATATTGTTCTTTTCAATCACTTTAGCTAATGCAAAGGCACTTTTGGGTCCAAGCCGATTATTGTCAAGAACTAGTTTTGTAATAGTGACATTCTTTTCGAGCATCAAAGCTAAATATCGTGTACCTTCATGTCCAATACTGTTGCCCGTGAGATCGAGCTCTTTTATCGTGTTGTTTCTCTCCAGTGCCTGTGAAAGAAGACGTGTTCCCTCTTGGAGGAGTTCGTTATATTGAAGATCGAGCTCCGTCAGATTGCCAAGGCCACCTTTTACTAATTGTGCTGCACGTTTTTCATCAAGACCATTCCGACTAAGAAGAAGTTTCGTAATTTTCTTGTTTACATTGAGCGCTTTCAAAATCGAAAACAGTCCATCTTCGGTAATTTTTTTATTTCCATCCAAATCAAGTGTTGTCAAACTCTCATTCTTTTTCAGTACACGTACAAGATGTTCAGCTGCTACGCTACTAAAATGACCGAGTTCTAACTCGAGAACTTCCAAGTTGTCACAAATCCCAAGTGTTTGAAAGAAGATTGCCACTAAAGCTTCTTCTAAGTTATCACATATTACGCGAAGTTTAATTAAACCAATGTTTGGTAAAGTCTTATTTAGATGATGCACTCCGATGGCTGATAATTTATTAATACATATTATTAAAGAAGTCCATCTCGTTGGTTTTTTTATTAGTTCTACACAAATATCAGGTACATCATTATCTCGTATCTCTATATTAGACAAAGAGAGTTCATTCGTGTTGGATGATTTTTCAAGTAGTTCTTTGAGAGGCTGACATAATATGAGTGTACAACAACTATGATAGTCGACAGCTATTTTTGTTAATTCCTCTCTCCAAGCGAAACCATCGTATAGTCTAAGCGATGTGAGGTCCAGCCTTGTGAGAGTCTTATTTGACTTGAGAAAAGTTATTAAACACGATAGGCTTTCTCCAGTAATGTCACAGTAACTCAAATCCAAGCTAGTCAGAGTATTAGGAAGCGAATTGAGTAGAACTTCACAACCTTCGTTTCCGATGTATGTATGTGATAAATCAAGATGTTCCATTGTTGTAGTGGGTAAACAACGAGTTAGTTGAAGAATGCCTTCGAAGTCAATGTTGCTATTATCTGATAAATTTAATGTCTTGATTGTAAAATTATTCTTCAAAGCGTTCGAAAGTAAATAAATCATATTTGTGTCAAGGACATTGCCAATAAGTGTAAGATCTTCTACAGTTCTATTGCTTTTAAGTCCAGCAAAGAGATAAGCTTCAGGACGTTGTTCGATAGGAATAGCAAAATTTGTCTTATGACCACTATCTTTTGACCCAGTTATTTCTAGACACGCGCAACGACAATCGGCTTTACTCAATTCTTTGCACAACCAACGCCATTCTTTCAAAGTAGTATCTGAAGTGTACATACACAGAGTACCATAATCATCCAGCATTTCTGATAAAGCAAGCATATTTCACGATGAAAACTTTATCTAAAAGTCAATCATAATGAATTTGTCATGTAATACTTGAAAGCTTCTAGTCCAAATCTATCTACTAAGAAAAAATACAAAATACAAAAAAAAGCTGCCACTCGATTGAGTATATAGAGTTGAGTAGTATATTTATTTTATATTTGTATGTGGATACGATTCAGAAGATAATGAACGTATAAGAAAAGAAAGAATAAGGCATAGCAGTGCTATAGATGGGATGAAATAATTCCATTCTATCTCTTTCAAAGCTCTGAAACATGCAGTAAGGGTAAAAATCGTTTTTTGACTGGAGAAATGGTTTGCTTACTCTGCTTGTATATAATGAGATGACGTAGTGCAAAAGTTGAGAAATAATTAAACACATGATGAAGCGTCGCATTATTGGTTGATTGAGTGTATAAAGAAGAAAAGGCGTAGTATACCTTTTTTCTGTATGACAACGTGGCCGGGGGAAAAAACCATATATAAAAAAAGAAATTATTCGAGCATAAACTCGTATTTTTATTTATATACGTGGGCTATGTATAAAGGTATTGTCTGTGTTTCTTCACACTAGTTATTTTAGTCATTTTTGAAATGTGTTCACAGGTGTATTTTATTTTTGTTTGGAAAAAAACATGTGCATTTATTTTAGTAACACCTCAAGATCACACACTTAAGCAGTCACATTTCAACTTTCCCATAAATTTTTTTTCGATCATAGAATTTCACTATAATTCTTTCTAAAAAAAGCAATTTTTCCAATATCTCCACCATTATTTTGAGGAATAATGCCAGTTAACTGATCTAATCTGTAAAAGGTTGATTTTGTCTTGTGAGATGTTTTCCAATACATTATTCATTCATATATTCTTACCTTTCGATAAGTTTCGTTCACTTTCCAAGATTGTTAAAGGTCATTAATGACTTTTGTAACTACTGAGACACAGCAAAATCTATGAAAACTTTTTAAGGATGAGTGTAATAGATCCTACGGCTTATTATTCTTATTCAGCATCTTAAATTCATATTTTATCAGAAAAAAGAATCTGAAGGTTTATATAAAAGTATATAAAAAAAATCTCATAGAATGAGAACTTCATCTTATTCCATTTCGAAGTCCTGATACATATTCTATTTACAGATGGATAGCAATAAACGACACGATATGGAGGCAAGGGCAGAAGCACTCTTGCAGAATATACGGGCTCAAATGGCCTTAGAAGAAGATTTGTCTGAAAAAGTACGCCCCCCACCCAGTATCACCTGGGATCATGTTTGGCCTTTGCATGAGCACCAAGATGCTATCAAACAATCTTTATTTATCAAACTTCCAAAGGAAATTCTTCTTTATATATTTCGTTATTTATCTGTACGTGATCTGGGCAGTGTCTCACTTGTTTGTCGGACATTCAAAATGGTTGCAGATGAAGATGAACTGTGGAAGATCAAATGCAATAGTAAGTAATAGTTATCTAATTTTTTTTGGCGTAGATCTTCTAATTTTATGTAGTATCGACGAAACTCCAGTCACAATCTTATAAACTAATCTACATAGAATGGATGTATGAGAAATATTTGAGAAATGCCGAACTTGTCGAAGTTGAACGAATGTACCAAATTCGACAAAGAGGTGCAGCCTGCGGAATGCGCGGTTCGGGACCGATGTACCCAGTAAGAGATAGAGGGAATGAACAAATAGCAACGCCAGTAGGTGGTTTTCTCAATCATCCAAACTCTTCATCTCGCATGTAAGTTATTTTATATTTACTTTTTGTTTCCATCGAAGGAATTACACAGTCATGGATCTTCTATTTAACTTGTCAATCAGAGTAAATTTTACAGTGTGATAATCCGGTACATGTAACACAAATGTTCGAGCTCTACGTCAGTTTATACGTTTCTGCCGTCGAATTGAGAATAAGATCATATCATGCAATTTAATAGTAATCTGAATAATAGCATTACTCATAACAAGGAATTTGAATGTGTCTCCAACTACAGTAGTACATCACGTCGGATAATTGAGAAATATTGCTGTACTACACCAGTTTCTTATTTTCTAACTTATTAAACAAAGAGGTGAATTAAAAATATATTTAGATTTAACGTGACATCGAATCAAACTGCGCACTCAAAGGAAATGAAAATTTTAATGGGAAAATCCTTTGACTATGGATCGAACTAATATTTTTGATATAGCTTACATTTCGATACGTTTTGTTTGTTTAGCATAATATTCAAGTATTGAAGGATGTGATATGATTTATTTGAAAAGCATAATATTTGACGTCAAAGATACAAAGACCTATTCGATATTATGTTAAATCTAGATTAAACTGGTTTAGCAACATTCTATAGGGAATGTTGTAGAGTTCTGATCGAGAAACATATATGTTTGATCCGATCCGGTAAAGCAGTCTACGTCAGTCGATAAACATCGCTTTTTCTTGTAGGGACTCATGCGCATTTCTTTTTGAGTTCTGCATGTTTTTATTGTAAACCGAAAGTTTTCACTGATTAACGTAGAAATTATATTAAGCATACAATCAATTAATAATACCTGTGTGTTACCAACAGTAACTAATATGGAAAGCTAATATAGAGCTTATGGTTTTGTAAAATTTCCTGTGTATTAATAGATATAAAAAGAGATATAAGGCAAATATGACTTGTCAAGAGGTTGATTTGAATATTTTTAAATTAGAAAAATAAACAATGATTCATGTCATTGACAGGAATATCCATGCGAACAAAATTTCAGATTAAAATTCTAAAAATTAGTTCTGTTGGAAAACTGGCGTTCTACAGAAAAAACGGAAACTGTAAATGCTAGGAACCCTTAGGATTTAAAAATGTAATGCCTTTAGCTCTGAGCCCTATACACATAAAATGCATTTACAATTAGATCACTCTTATAAACGTGTATATACGGTCAATGTAGAGGCTCAAAAACGATAAAACCATTGAAAGCACAGTGAAGTAGTTATATCAAAAATTTGTAATTAACAGAAAAAATAAATAAAGAATTTTTTTGGTCCAGATTGTTTAACTTTCTCTGTCCTCCTTTTCATATGAGTAAATGGTGAACGATCGTAGTGATTGTTGGGTTTATAGTATAAATAAAATGTTAAAACCAAACAAGATCCGAAAATCTATAATTATTGTCAATAACAAGAAAAAATGTGAGCGGCACAACTTTAAGAGACAAGAGAATCATCATCGTTATGAAATAAACTGGACTTAGAAGTCTAGCTTTGAATTTATACAATATTTTTGTGTCAACATTTACTCGCTTTCTATAGGACCGTCGAATTATCTGTCGATCTAGACAAAGCAGCACCAGCTCTCATTGATTTTCTGGAAAAGGCCTCTAAATTCAAAGAAGAATGGCGAAAATCTTCAATTCTTCAACAAATGATCACACGGTATTATCGATTCATGCAGCTCAAAGCTGTACATCCTAAAAATGTGTTACTTGTACCTACGATGGATATCGAAATGATATGGCAAACTCATCTTCTTCGACCTGAGTTGTATCAAAAAGATTGTCAGCGCCTCTTTCGTCATGTTATCGATCATTCTCTCGTCTCGTCTAATGAACTTGAACAATTTCTTAAAGACCAAGCTTTTGAAGATACGTGCCGGCTTTATATGGAGAAATATGGTGATGAATATTGCAGGCCTCTGTCGACTGTTGAAAAAGAAGAGAAAAGAAATCGCCCAAAATATGAACATCACGTATTTGGAGAACTACAATCTCTTCTGCCAATTCATACCTACTGGGATGAAACTCACTACCAGTTTTCTGCTGAAGTAGACGATGCAAATTACGAAAATCCATTCTCATTTACCGAAGCTGATATTATTCTTGATGGAAATTGGTTAGAATTATGCAAACAATATATGCGCGAGATGCTCAATAAAATGAACATTAGAAATTATTATACAGTGAACAATGATGAATTCTATATTGATTTAAGCTCACGCCCTTTGATACTGTTGAAAAAGTCTTATGAAAGATTTCTTTATATAGCAGCGAAATATCCGCCCAATTGTGATAGCTATCAGTTCATACATCCAACCTATGCGGTGAGTGCCGCTGTTCTAGTCTCATTAAAAGACATTTTACGCTTTTTTGCCGCGTTATGGAGCCTTTCCTTTACTTATGAATCCGAGTTTTACAAATTTTCAGTTCACTCTGTTGTAGCTGCTTAATTGAACTTAGATTACAACTCTGATTGAAAATACGAACAACTGCTTATATTTGAGGGCTTTAGTTTTTAAAAAATCTCTTTATAATGCATAAAATATTTTTTGCCTAGATTATAAATAATTATATTGATTGTGAACTAGGCAAATCGTATTTTATACTTTTAAAGTAATAGAACACTACTGAAAATAACATGTCTACTTTAACAATGAAAATTTATCAATGCAGCATGAGTCCTTGCAGTACTTACTTTGTAACTTACATAAATTTTTAAAAATGATCTACCTATAAGTCTGAAATATTATTATATCGATACGCAAGATGGTAGCTCGTGTTTAAAGTTGATTAGGTCCTTGTAACATCATAAATAAACATTTTCTTAACAAGTACATAGATAAGTTCTTGCTTACAGTTCATCTAGTATGCTGCATGAAGTTTACATGAAAAATATTGCACAAGAGAGTTAACTTAAATTTATCAATTTATTCAGATTGATATCATTTGGCATGCTCATATGCAAGAACCACTGAACTACGCTAAAGATTGTATGCAATTAGTTGGCTATATTGTAGACCATGCTCCTTGGCCATCGGTCGACGAAGCAAAAATGAAACATTCGTGTACGAGTACATCTAGCACTTGGAAAGCAGAATTTCAAACAAACATGGATACAGATCATCTTTACAACACAATCGGAGAGTATAGCATCGAAGATGATATGAATGACATTGATTAGAATTAGATTTTAAAGAGCCTACAGTAATACACCGTCTCTTTGAACTTTTCTATTTGGCATGCTTCAATATATTTTGAAACTAATGAAGTTTTAGGAGTTACAACCATATATTTTCTGTACAGATACAATGATGATAATAAAGAAAGTGCATGAATTAATTACTTTCATCATCTGTCAACGATCATCTGAAGGACAAGTGTCAGATGATGGTGACATCATCCATTCAAACTTTCACTAAAATATCACGTCTGAATGAGCTTAAATTTTTTTACAGACACTAAGTATTGTTTGAGATGCATAAGAGGTATGCTAAATAACGCATGATTTTTACCTAAGGCCATTTTATTAAATTGAGCACAATCAGCAAGCAATACTTTTTAAACAGTGATTGAGCACTTATTGAAGAATCTTTCAACATAATCTTTACGGAATTAAAAACGAGGTGTACAAGTTGATCAGTAAATACTTTAACACTCATTTACAATCGTGTTTGAAAATCTTTTCGTTTTCAAGAGGTCAATTAACAATAGACAATCGATTTCGAAAATAGAGGACTTTATTGTACAACTCGAAGAAATGCATTCTTTTTTAATTAATAGAACTATCCTTCAATGAATAAAACTTTCAGTATTACATGTAACGATATTTTCATCCAAGTACATCATTTATATATGCTAAGAATGCATTAATGCTATCTATTGTTGTTTGTTTCATAAGAGAAGCATCCCAATAAGATAGAATCAATCGGCGAAGTTGTTTTGTCAGTTTGATATATGATATTTGAAAGCTTACACAAGGTTACCTTATGGGAAAAAAATTAGCTCGTGAACACAAAATCGAACGACAACGTCGTCATCAACATTTTAGCCGTCGATAAGTATTTATAAAAAATTGATTGAATTGGTCTTTAGAGTATTTTTCATATTTCTCAGCCAGTGTCTGATTCGTTTCGGCACGAGACGCATTAAGACGATAGTCAATCGAAAACTGTATTGAAAACTAAGTAGCAACTTTTTCATGTTCTTCTACAATGGGTGTCAGTGATTGAGGGTGTGAATTAGTTTGTAATAGAAAAATTCAAAGCATCATATGACATGTTTTGCCTGTTGCTTAGATAGTCATCATCAAGTATGCTAAGAATCTATAAGTACATTTTTTTTTGAAAGATATCTATGTGATTGATGGTACCTTCGTATGCAAACGTGAAGTATAAAGTCAAAAGAAGCAAGCTATATGGATGGTAGCAGTGTTATACAAATGCTTAGTTTATAAAAGAAAATAAGAAAGTGCAAGCGAATGTGTACAAAATATTTTCATTTATCAACAATAATAGTAGAGCTATGATACATGTGTAAAGAAGAGTAGCCGGATGTTCGCCAATATGACTTTTGAAAATCGGACTTTCCCCACTGGCGAACGTCCACTCATCATTCGCCAATTGCCGAAATTCTATTGATCTTTCATGTATATGACTGTAAATTTGGTATCGAGTAAAGATATTAACATCTATTACACTCAGATAATATTCGTTTATATTGTCATCATAGCTGTATTTTTTAGTGCCTGTCGTAACTCGTGCTGCACTATTACAATTCCAAATTACTGATGATGCAGAAGCTACACTTGATGAAGCAACATTCGGTTTACGGTTTTCTTCATCTAAACCGTCAAAATCAACACGTGCACCCTTGTCATACTCATCTACCAAGCTCTATCCTTTTAGATTCCTTATTATCTATCCTAACTATCAACCTTCTTTCTGTCCATTCTATTCCTTTACTTTTTAATATTTCAAGGAGCTTGTCCCAGTTCATCATGTCAAATGCTTTTTCCTGATCTACAAAGCAAATTACGAAAGTTTTGCATCGTTCTGTCAACCTCTCTGCTATTACTCTCATTAGTCCTATTGCATCCCTAGTGCCTCTGCCTTTCCTAAAACCAAACTGCTCTTCGACTTAATGCGTATGCAGTCTACCCCGCAACCTTCGATTTACTACCCTTAATAATACTTTTGCTGCATGTGAAATTAAACTAATTGTTCGAAAATCCTCACATTTACTGGCTCCTGCTTTCTTTTCTATAGGTATTAACGAGGTTTCCAAAAATTCTTTGGGCCACAAACCAGTTTCGTAAATTTCTCTACACAGATCCACTAGAGCTTTCTTTCCGTCGTCTTTCATACTTTTGAGAAACTCGATGAGTATACCGTCTACTTCAACCGCTTTTTTACATTTCATTTCTTTAATAGACATTTCTATTTCGCTCTCTAATGTTGAAAACCCTATACACTCTCCTTCGACATTGCTTTCATTCTCTACTATACCTTCTCTTAAGCATCCATGAATTGGATACAGTTCCCTTACATATTCTTCCCATCTACTAATTATGCCATCATCTTCTATCAACCTCTTTCCATCTCTTGATTCTACAGATCTTACGTTTTTACTTTTCCATACATCAGGTCATACCTTCCACATTTTTCTAAGTCTTCTTTTATTTCACACTCGCTTTCTAGCCATTGTTGTCTTGTCTTTTCTGTTTCTCTTCTTAACTCATTGTTTAACCTTCTATATTGTAGTCTGCCCATTTCGCTATTAACATATCTTCATTTTCTTCTTTCATCCATGGTTTCCTAGGTTTTACATTTTCTTTAAATCCTACCACTTCCGTTGATGACCCAACCATTACACTCTTCAGTCTACTCCACTTCTCATCAGCATCCCTATCTTCATTCTCACTAACTTTCTCTAGTTTTTTCTCTATAGTAATTCCAAAATTTTCCGTAACAACTTTAAGTTTTTCTAAATCCCATCTTTTCCTTACTAAGACTCTCTTCAACCTCAGATCCATCTCTACGATAACTAAATTATGGTCCGAGCCTATATCTGTTCCAGGATAAGCACATGCTTTCTTTATACTATTCCTAAACCTTTCTTGTACCATCACATAATCTATCTGATATCTAGCTCTATCACCCGGAGCTTTCCAAGTATAGCTTCTTCTTAAATAATTTTTAAACCATGTATTTGTAATTACTAATTTATTTTCTCTACAAAAATTTACTAGTATATCACCTCTATCATTCCTAACTCCATACACAAAGCTATCTACAATCTTATTCTCCCTTCCTTCACCCACTACTGCATTCATATCTCTCATCAAAGCAACACAACTAACCTTTTCTTCTCTTCTTATCAATTCTTCTGTTTGTGAATATAGTTCCTCGATCTCTTCATTTGCATGCACACTAGTGAGCATATATACTTGGATATGCACTACATCTTTGGGCTCCGCTCTTAATCTTATCATCATAAGTCTATCGTTAACTAACTGTATACTTTTTACGCAGTTTTTCACCCTTTTGCCTAAAGCAATTGCTACCCCATTCTGGCCCTTTACTTTACCTGAGAAAATTACCTTAACTTCACACAACCCAACTACATCTAATTTTTTCCTTTCCATCTTTCTCTTCAAATCTTCAAGTTTACCGGCCTGTAACTTCGTTTGAACATTCTATGTATCAATAATCAGTTTATTTCTTTTGGTTAGGAGATTTCGCTGGATGACGATCTGAGAAGCTCCTGCTGTCCTCCTGCCTAACAAGACACTCATACTAAATTTCTAAGTCCCAACCCCACCTAATGTTTTGGTCTACGGCCCTTTATTCATTTTTCAGAGCAAATCCTTTAACGCTTCCCTCATCCGTCACCCGAGAGACGCGCCTGGTAGGGGTTAGGTCCCCTTGTTTGATCCAGAGAGAGTAACTATTTCAGTTAATGTGAAGAGTGTCGGCCTTGGTCTTATGGCGGAGAATCTCTCACAGCATCAACAGAAATAATCCCTTCCTCTAGATCAGACCAGGAAATCAAACTTATTTGAAGTCTTATAAATATAAAGAAAAACAAGTAGAAAACGAATATAATAGTATTCTTGAGGTTATTATACCTTATCTTGTACGTGCTCATTATATCTCAACTACATCAACAATTATCAAACAATTTTCTGAACAATTTGCAACAGATTTATATGAAAAATAAAGGGCTCCATTGTCTTATCTGCAGATATATCGTGCTCGAAAAGAATTGAAATTAATGAAATCAATTCAACATCGTTTAAAAAAGGAAAACTATATTCTTCGTGTTACAAATAAAAGTAGTATTTTTCATATTGGTCATATTACAAATTATGAACAAAAAACACAAGCTTATATTGAATTAGAAAATGATTCATTATGAACAGTTTTTGATAAAGTTGTCGTAATACTCTTCGTTCAAAGAAATAAATTCTAGCATGGCAACTTAATAAAATGATGCCAAAACGAGATAAAGTTGCATTAACTTATTTATATTTGATTCCACAACCACATAAGGTAATTTTTGAATAATATTTTTTCTACTTCTCTCTTTTCATATTTTCTTTTCTTCTGAAATAGGAAGGAACACCATTAAGACCAATTGTCTCATCAATGAGTACACCAACAACTGGCATTTCAAAATTATTAGATCAATTAATTCGTCCATTATTTGATAAACATGTTCGTTCAACAACTATCATTGATGGTGTGGATTTGATTCGTCGTCTTCAAACATATGTTGCAAATGGTTATCTACAATCAACTACTTATTTATGTACATTTGATATAACTGATTTATATACAATGTTACTACAAGAAGAATCACTAAATATTGTTACAGAATTCCTTCTCCAACATGGTTATCATAAAGTGAAAGGGATTCCAATTGACGCCATTCGAAAATTAGCTCGACTTGTTCTTACAGAAAATGTTTTTATTTATGAAAATAAATACTATAGACAAATTCCTGGTGGTGCAATGGGTTCAGCATTTACTTTAACATTAGCAAATATTTTCATATGGAAATGGGAGCACAAATTTGTTCAACGACAACAAGCATCGAATGAAATTTATGGTCGGTAGGTATCATTTATTAATTAAGTAGTATTTATTTTATCTAATATTATTCTTAGATATATTGATGATATTTTCTTTACTTCAAATGAGTCATTAGATAAAATCAATCAAATATCAGATGAAGCCAATATTTACCATCCAAATATTAAATTAGTTCGTTAAATTGACAAAAGTGTATCATTTCTGGATGTGTTTCTCGAAAACAATAATGGTGAATTGATCACATCAGTCTATCATAAAGAAGCAGCTGAACCATATGTTGTTCCATTTGAATCTGATCATACTCGACATATTTTCCGAAATATTATTGATACTGCACTTTTACGAGCAGTTCGTTATTCATCTAAATTATCAATATTTAATGAAGAACGACGTTCAATCAATTTAATGTTATTCTATAATGGGTAATTATTCAGTTTGAATTCCAATTCTTACATTACTTCATTTTTAATTATAGCTATCCATCAAGATTCATTTATAGTCGATTTAAAAAATTTTTCAATGATTATATAGTCACATCATCGGTTCTACCAATGATTCATAATGAAAATGATTATACTACCATAAGTCGTCAATTATTATATAAGCCAACTATTTCTGAATATCGAATAGCTTCACGATTAGCAAAAACAATGGCTCCTAATTCCAAAGAAGAAGTGAACGATTTATTAATTAAAGGACAACTTGAAAAAGAATCGAAATCGATTAACAATCTCATTATTCATTACACACATGAGGAACGACTTTCAACATATATAAAAGATATTGATAAAGTAGAATGAAATATAGTAGTTGTACTAGTTTTATAT
>JAJEKB010020821.1:160771-173810 GCA_022393335.1 Macrotrachela quadricornifera | reverse complement strand
TCTTCTAATATAGGGGGGGTCTTCTAATATAGGGGGGGTCTTCTAATGTGTCAAGGGCTTTACTACAATAACAAAAAGTCTATTTTCGAATTCAAGTCGTACAGGACATATTTAGAGCAATCACATTTCAATTCTCATCTTCAACGAATAACCAGTCAATTCTTTTTCGAAACGCAATAACTAAGACCTCATATTATGACGCACTGTAAAAAAAAAGTAGAATAATAAGTTCTTAAAGGTTTTATGAAAGTGCACCGTCTCGTAAGCCCTTTTTTATCACATGTGACATTTTCATAAACGCTTTCATAAGGGTTTAGAAGCCTCATATACCCCCCAAAAAAGGGTTTAGAAAAGAGTTAATTTGATATTCATATATTAATTATGAGCATCTTCTAAATCATTCCCTAAATCCTTTTGAGATATACAAATCTCTCTCAAATACTTACCTTTCGATGCAATTAGTCTGAAATAAAAAATAATTTAGTTTATCAAAATACTTAGGCGTTGCTCTTGTCAATAATCTGAAATCGAGAATAAAAGAATAATTTATTCTATTGTAATACTTACATATTGTCGGTATCAATAATCTTAAGAACACCCCTCTTTTTTGACTATTTCTAGATCTCGAAGTCAGTAAGGCCTATCGGACTGAAATTTTTACCACAGATAGAGCACATAAAACAACGGAACCGATGTTTCTGGAAAACTCTGGTTTTCCATTATGGTCCAACCCTGTAACCGAACGACCCCATTAAATTTTACCCCATTGAGCTGAACATTTTTTGCAGATATGTGTGACTATATCTCAGAGGTAATTTTGAGCTTTTTCAAAAGTTTTACTTCCTTTTTATTTTATAAAAAAAATATTTTAAGGATTTTTCAAAAACCGGTTTTCTGGTCTTGTGAGCCGTGTATCTCAGGATCGAGAAGTCGAAGACGAAAACGACCGATTTTACCTCTGGAGAATAGTTCCAAATATCTGCGGTAAAAATTTCAGCTCGATCAAATGAAGTTCAAGGGTAGTTGTCCGGTGTAGAAAAAAAAAAGAGCAGTTTCAGAACATGTACATGGTAGCCAATTTCGCTTTTTCACCGTCTGAACATTTTCAGTTGTCATTGTACTTTCGTCAACAAGAAAGATATTCATTTTTCCAATCACAATAAATCGATTTAAAGCCGATGACCCACACAGGTCATATATCACATCCTGAGAACATAAAATCTGTTTGATTATGCTCACTATTCGATCAGTTAAGCATAAATCTGGCTTTTGATGTAGCAACAAAAATCGATCATTTCTGGTGAGTGCAATAACTTCCCACAGGGCAATTAACGGTTTTATAAACAGACGAGAGAGTTGATAGATCAAGCTCATGAGAGATTTTAGCCAACTGATACGCTCCGTTCGAGCTCATACTTTGTTCATAGTTAGGGCTCATAGTCTAGAGATGTTACGGACTAGGCCTTACACATATTACTTTGTTACACTATGACTAACATTCTTTCCCCCGTTTTATTCTTTTCTTTCACTTCAGATGATATCACGTATTTTACTCATTGTTATGATGATTAGATATATATTTTCCTTTGTTGTGTGATATCACCTTCTGATCATGTATTCTTTCTTTTTTTTCTTCCCTCGATCTATGTGTTAGTATATATACGTGTGTTTCTTTTTTTTCTTAAGAGATGGTGTGGTGCGGTGTGATGTGATATGGCCTATGTAGTGTAGTGGTTCATGTGTTTATTCCCTCTACTGAAAGGAGGGTTTTGCGCCGAGCAGATATCACAAAAAAACGAGTTGATGTATGTCCGTGTTTTCGTGTGTCCGTGTGGTTATTACATAAATAAATACTGATAGTAGTTTTCCATAAAACTTGACCAAAGGGTAATCGAGGGCGGGGAATTCGAATTTCACGTTCGTTTGTTTTGAGTATCATGTTTGCATTGATATTGGTGCTGTCAAGATTCGGTTTATATATATATATATATGTTACCAACAGAACATTGTCTCCATCTATTTTTGTAATATCTGGAAAAGCAGAAAAAAACAGGCCCATTAATAACTATCGAGGCAATTTGTCGTTAGAATAAATCATTGGTCAAAAGCTTTGGTTTTTGGTAGAAACAGACTATATATGTTCTTCCACTCCTACGTTGTTAATTAAGAATATGGTAAACATATTTTCCTTTACATATTTTCATGTTTCTGTAATCTTTTAACAAAATTAAAAAATCTTCTCATACCATCGAAGTCACAACATACACGACCAGTGAGATAAACAAATTCACGGCAAATATCATCAACAATTATGATATGTTTATAACGGCTAATGACGCATATAGTTCACTTGTGTGATCGCTTAGCCGAGCGCTGACCCTCGCCCTCACTCTTTGTTCTATTGTGTGTTCGTTCTTATATAAGTTGTGTCTAATAAAGGAAAGACATGATTGTGAGAGTGCATATGACACAAGACATCATCATGCCGAAATGCATAGACAATCACTGTCACTTTTCGTCACGATACTTTCATCATCACTTGTTACAAATAATACCATTTCATTACCACTTACATATTTTCAAGATTCACCAATTCAACAATCAAGAACAACTTATGAAAACATATTAGTATGGCTTAGCGAACAAGCAAAAATGACGCAAACTGACCTTGATCATTAGGATTTATCATGTAGTCATGAAAATCAGCAACAATAAACACTACATATTGATAATAAAGGTAATATAAGTCGAAATTCTGTTCTCTTTTGTTTTGTTGTTGAAATTTATTCCAAATCAAAGAAAATATTTGACAATGAAATGTGATCTTCTGCTATTACTTTCTAAATCTTTTCATTTCATTTTTTCCTCTATACGATTATAATTCGACTCAAAAAAAGATTAACTCATAGCGTAAGTAGTGATAGTGGTGTGCAGTATGACATAGACTTCCTTATTTTCTGTGTTTATATGTAGTATGATAGATTGAAATTGAAACTCAGTTCAAATTAAAATCTGTTCGATTTGCACTAAGTCAGTTTGAAACTCTTCCAGTTTACTTTGAAACAATTTTAATTTCCATTGGGAAAAATATGAAATGAATTAGTTTAGATCTAACTAATTTTAATCTGAAATAAATTGCAATCTTTTCCACGTTATATATATATACCGGGTGGGCCAAAAGTAAGGAAACACAAAAAATATTCGAATATCTCTGTTACGGCTCAACCAAACGGGCTCGCTTTTTTTACCTAGGATAGAGGGATGATCACACTCCAGATCCATACGGGCAAAGTTAGTAAGAGCCTTTGCTAAGTATCACTGACCATCTCAATAAGAAAATTTTACTTTTTCACAGATTGAGAAAAAATATTGTATAGGATGATGGAAAAATCGCTTCATCGAAAAGAAAATTGAATATCTCCATTACGGTCCAGGCAAACGTGCTGATTTTTTCACCAAAGACAGGCATATTCAAACTCCAAATTCATACGAACAAGGTTGATGAGAAGCTGTGTCAAGTATATTGTTTCCTTTTCCTATCTGTGAAAACATAAAATTTTCTTATTGAGATGGTCAGTGATACTTAGCAAAGGCTCTTGCTAACTTTGCCCGTATGGATCTGGAGTGTGATCATCCCTCTATCCTAGGTAAAAAAAGCGAGCCCGTTTGGTTGAGCCGTAACAGAGATATTCGAATATTTTTTGTGTTTCCTTACTTTTGGCCCACCCGGTATATATATATATATATTTTTTTTTTTTATTTTGTTTTTTTTTATTTATTTGTAGATGAGATAAGCAGCGACTATTATGAGCGCCGTAGGATACAACTGTTAAACGAAATGTGGAAGATTCGAATGGCAAAATACAGTTTGTCAACATATATTTGGATTAAATCTTTATTGGACAATAATCGGCGTGACAATCTTTGTTTCCATAGAATTTGTTTCAATTCGGACTTTGGTAACGTGCGTTTTGGACAAGCTATTTTTTGGTGAAGTGGCATAAAATAGTTACTTCTGCTGCATCATTAACCAACTGTATAAATACTCAAAATTGATTACAATGCATCAGAAACAATAGCAGTATACAATACAAGTAATGTATATCCCCATATACAGCTACATATTTTAATCCGAAAATGATTATGGAAAATTGATTAGTATGATAAACCTGTTCGCTACATTACAGAAAATTGTTACAAATGCTAATAAAATGGAGAATCACTTGTGCAACTACGGAAATGAAACAAAAGTCAAGATAATAACAAAGTGTATGTCAATGTATTAAGAATATCGTTGGTGAGTTTTTTTTACAATTATATCCAGTCTTTTAAGTTCTTCCAACTGTGATTTTGATGGCTTTTTCTGTAATACATCGAATTCGAAGGGACGAAGAATGAGTAAGTCTTGTAGACGCTTCACACGAGATAGAGGCACATAGATGGACGCCAATTCTATTGGACCAGGAGGCATTACCAGATCAACAATAATATTACGTAATGTTTGACCTTGACTTTTGTGTGTTGTGATGCTATATACTGGAACCAATGGAAGAGCTTTTCGTTTCACGGTGATCTTTGTAGATGCTTTTCTTCCTTTTAGAGCTTTCGAGGTAGGTTTGGGGAGATATTCACTTACATCGAAGGAGAAAGTTTGCTCACTGACAGCAATAGGAATCATTTTAGGTGTGAGCGTTTCCAGTGCAGATTTGAGTTTACAATTTGGAAATTCCACTAGTGCGTATTTTGGCTGTGTTATGAATTTAGTATTGGCTGGGAAACTTTCATCATTGAGGTCGCAAATAGGGGTGGCACTTTACTTTTACTTTACCAGTAAATAGGTAAATCTTTTATTTACCATTTACTTTTGTAAAGTAAATCTTTTACTTACCATTTACTTTTGTAAAGTAAACCTTTTATTTACCATTTACTTTTGTAAAGTAAACCTTTTATTTACCATTTACTTTTGTAAAGTAAATACGGTAGATCTTATTTAATAATAATCAATGGTCAGTAGAGGTGGGATTTTATCTTTACTTTACTAGTAACTACGTAACTACTTTATTTATATAGTCACTGTAGGACGATAACTATTACAAAATATCCTTTTGCCCTCAATTGCTATACTATTCGGGTACCCTTAGGTCCTCAACTGCTATACTATTCGGGTATCCTTAGGTCCTCATCTGCTATACTATGGAGGTACCGTTCGGTCCTCATGTGCTACCCTATGGGGGTATCCTTGGGTCCTCATCTGCCATACTATAGGGGTACTCATGGATCCTCATCTGCTATAGTATAGGGGTACCCTTAGGTCCTCATCTGTCATACTATAGGGGTACCCTTGGATCCTCATCTGCTATACTATGGAGGTATCCTTGGGTCCTCATCTACTAAACTATAGGGATGCCCTTGGGTTCTCACGTGCTATACTGTAGGAGTACTTTTGGGTCCTAAAGTTAGGGATCGTACCATAAATTTATTCTACTAGTAACTAAGTATGTATCGTAAAGTGCTGGTCGCTGTATCCGCTTTTGTATTAGTCGAAAAATGGCGTAATCAGATGGCCGCAAAATGTAACTCGCTTATTTCATGGACAACCATGAGAGATTCTATGAGGACTTTTGTAGAGCATCCTCGATAACCTCAAATTGGCCCGAGTAACCATGTTGCTCCGTCTTTATCTTGATGGAGAAAAACCGCCTCGAAATCTGGTTGGCTGTTAAAAAAAATTTCAGCCAATAAGATTTCGAGGCGGTTTTTCTCAATTAAGATAAAGACGGAGCAACATGGTTACTCGGGCCAATTTGAGGCTATCGAGGATGCTCTACAAAAGTCCTCATAGAGTCTCCAACAGTTGTCCATGAAATAAGCGAGTTACATTTTCAGCCAATCAGATTTCGAGGCAGTTTTTCTCCATCAAGATAAAGACGGGACACATGGTTACTCGGGCCGATTTGAGGTTATCGAGGATGCTCTACAAAAGTCCTCATAGTCTCCAACGGTTGTCCATGAAATAAGCGAGTTACATTTTGCGACTATCCGATTGGGCCATTTCTCGACTAATACAAAAGCGGATACAGCGACCAGCACTTTACCATACATACTTAGTTACAAGTAACTATGTAAATAGGTAGTTACTATTTACGAGTAACTACGTAACAAAGTAGTTACTATTTACAAGTAATTACCTAAATAAGTAGTTTCTATTCACAAGTTACTAAGTAACTATTGTAGTTACTTTACTTTAGCTACGTAACTACAAAGTAAAGTAAATCTCCTACCCCTAATAAGCACTATGTGTTATGGTCACTTTACAGTGAATTCAATGTAAAAGCCGAAATACTGGCTTATCAGTTATAAAAAGATAACCACGATGAAAAGAGCGCTCTATTCAGCCTCCATCAAATTAGAAATGTGACAAATGACACATTTTATTTAAAAAATTTAACAAACAAAAAGACGTTCAAGAGCGTTACACAACGTGCAGACTGAAATAGATGAAACAAGAACGTTGAATAGTTAATCTTCGAGAGATATTAAGTAATGAAATCAATGAATAAATTCCTGAAGCTTCTCATTGCAGAAGATCGAATATAATCTTAGCAAATGTGATTGCTTTTCAAGTGGCAGACCATTGAACCAGATAGGAATCAAAATAAGGTCTGAGATCAACAAAAATATTCATCTTTTGAATGTTTCAACGCACTACAGATTTGTACGAAAACTCAAACGTTTCGTGAAACATAATTACAGCTTACTCCAAATAAGTAGAATTGGTGAAAGATTTTGATGTATAAACCTAAAATAAACGAAATTAATTATGCATTTACTAGTAAATAGATTTACTTTACAAAAGTAAATGGTAAATAAAAGATTTACTTTATAAAAGTAAATGGTAAATAAAACATTTACTTTACAAAAGTAAATGGTAAATGAAAGATTTACTTTACAAAAGTAAATGGTAAATAAAACATTTACTTTACATAAGTAAATGGTAAATAAAAGATTTACTTTACCTATTTACTTTTTCAAAAAGTAAAAGTAAAGTGCCACCCCTAGTCGCAAACGTCCAATGAGTTATCGTAGATTAGTTGATGAAATGTTCCCTTAGCACCATTGGATAACCCAAGTTCAGTGGCAATATTTTCTGTAAGTAAAACTGGCATTCCTGGTGTCAGTGGCAGGTATCCTGGTAGATGCTCAGTTTTATTGTCTGGAAGTTCCAGAATTGCTTTACGTAATCGTGAATTTTCAATAAGTTTTCCTCCCAAATAATCTTGAGCAACGCATACCACCGGTTGCAGACCTAATTCAAGGGCTCTGTTCAAAACAGCGCGATTATTAAGTTGCGTTCGAAGCGTATTGCGAAAGACCAACATTGGTGCCTGTAAAAATTTCTTTCAAAATTTGAAAAAAGAAGTCTTTCGTTACATACTTCATTCCATGGAGGCTTAGACAAACACTCTTGTACAGACTCGTTCCTAATAACACGTGTGCAAAGCAATTGATAATCTTCTATGGTTGATTGTCCTTTGCGTAATCGATTTAGCAGTTCCAAGTACTGTTTATCTTCAGTCCGCATTTGCTGAGTTAATTCAACTGCGCAATTTATCTGGGACATGATTTTTTGCGCACATTGTATTTCAATGTCCCGTTCGACGCATGGAAGTAACACCTCGAAACTAGCATAAAGAGGCTTATCTAATACTGGAGAATATTGTAAAAAATCTCCAAAAAATATTACGTTAACACCACCGAACGCCACTTCGGGTTTGAAGTGTTTCGCTGTTTGCACTACTCGGTTTAATCTGGCAAGTAAATTGAGGCCAACCATACTCATCTCGTCAATGATTAGATATTTCACGTGACGCCATTGAGTTTCCAACTTATTATCACCTGGCTTGAATGTTTTTGATCGATGTTTTTTCGGAACCTTATGATTCTCTCCTAAAAATGAATGAATAGTTGATCCATCGATCTCTGCTGCTGCAACAGATGTCGGTGCTAGTTTTCGGAGCATCTTCAATCGTTTGGTGACTTCAAAGTATCTTGTGATGGCGCGAATCAATCGAGATTTTCCAGTACCACCACAACCTGGTACACACATAAGCAGTTGGTCGTCTTCATTATCTATAAAAATACTTAGATAAAACTGATATATAAGGTTATCTGTATATAGTAAACCTGCACGAAATCGACTTTCACCATTTAAATGACCGGTTATGATCATAAAAGCAAGTTTTTGTTCTTTATTTAGCGTATACTCATTTACGATGTCCAGTTGTGTGGTCAAAATAGACATTCTCGTAGTGGTTACGGATGAGATAACTTTAGCCTGTTTGGTTAGTTGTTGCGTAGATTCAATGATTGGTATGACTTGATTTTCTAGCTTATTATTCGAATCTAATGTTTGATCTTCACCTGTGATCAGAAACGCTCTTGCTTCTTCCTTTTTACTTTCAATATCATGCTTCCATCGCTTATTCATTGTAACCAAACGTGAAGTACACTCTACGAATGTGTTTACATCAACTACAGCATGATGGTAGGCGGTTTTAACATTAGGTTTACGATCTATATTAATATTTTAGATTTCGTATTAAAGGATTATACAACTTACTTATCATAGAAAATCTGTCTGTATTATCAATTGAATGAAGCGCTTCGTCTATATAGCGTTGTTCACGAGTATTTAGCGTTTCCAAAGACTTCTTAATTGTATTTTCATTGGAAATACTGAGCATTTGTAATAATTCATCTGCATTATAGTTTTCACTATCATCGTCATCTGTCGAACCATTTGGAAGAAGAATAGGATCAATTGCGTCATCAGTTTGGTCCTGACTAATGACCTGAAGTAAATGCTCGTCACGTTGTTTTTTGCATTCGTGTAACAGTTGTATATTTTGAATGACTTTCTGTGCTCTTACAGATAGTAATAATTTTCTAGCTTCGAATGCATCATACCAAGTTTCATTCTCATGGCAAAGATCCTGTACTGTTCGCCATGGAATGAATAAAGTTAATAGAGCACGATGGTACCGCTCACGAGTCTCTTCACGATCATGACGGGGTATTTGTGGTCCAAGAAGAACTGGAACGATTGGATTACTTCGTTTAATTAAAATATGAGATGACGATTGTGGATGCGCTCGTTCGAAAGTATGCCGCTCATTCATTTTTGTACCTTTTGTAGTAAGGCGTGCACCTTCGTCTGCTAATATGTTCTTCAAGATGCGACGATCTGCCTGATTGATTATTCTTTTATGGTAATTACTGACAAATTCGTACAAACATATTTCATTGAGATCTTTTGATCGATGTTGATAATCAAGCCGAGTATTTACTAACACATATTCTTTTCCGTCTTTAACAGGTTCAAGAAGAAATCCTTCTCCTGTTTCTCCTACTTGTTGTTCATCTTGGTGTAACATATCAGAAAGCCCTGAAAAACACATCAGTGATATCTATACAAATATTAATCAGACTATATTACCATCGGCATTTGCCATTTCCATAGGCTGTATGCTACACCTTTCTTTATTTAGTTCCATTTGCAGATAATTTTCGATAGCAATAAGAAAAAGATTTCGGAACGTATGTGTAGTATAATGGTCGCCATAATTCATGAGATAAGATGCCACTTGAACACCTGACACTTCCTGGTGAGATGCTATCATATTATAGCACCGTAACACTAATTTACGGGATTTTTCGATGATATTCTCAGACTCAGTTTTAGTTTCACGTTGTTCAACAGATTTTATTTTTTGTTGAGCCAGCGCAAACATATCATAAAATGAGAGATTTGATTTTGTTACATAGTCTGTGATGTAATACACGAGAGCCTTAGCATCGCTACCACTCCAGATGAACTTGATGTCCATATTAGACCGACAAGCTGTTAAAAACCATTCATTGAAGTTATTTATCCATGGATGTGATCGCCTCATGACGATTTCACCTGTGATTGGATCAATATTTGATGCAGCTATAAGCGTTCGCGGCATGCGCATTCGACATTTTTTCGTACCGTCTCATTTTGCTTTGGAATATTTATAGCACGTCGGAGAATGTTTATGAACGTTAACTGACTTAACAAGATGAATGACATCTTGACGAAACATTTGAGTAAAGTTAGCACAATCTGGATTTGGTATAGGTAGGCATGCAGGATTTATATTCATTGTTTCTTGTACAAAATTATCTAAAACATGGAAAAGTGATCATCTTCTACAGAAAGTCATACTTACCACTCGAAGCAAGTATAGTTTGTGTTGATTGATGGTTAGTTTTATCTGTAAATAAACACAAACATAGAAAAAGCTGTGAACAATATATGCTTCTTTATCAAATTTAACAATTATTTATGAAACTCATTCACCTTAACAAAAAAGGGATCTAACGTATCAAAATAGAATTGTGGTATGTTATAAAAGAATCTCGTCATTCATGTTAATTCTTTGGGTGATAAAGGTAGCGTTTTCTACGTTATTACCTTGAAATAGATCTAGGTCTTCTTTGACTACATCCTCGATATAGCTAAGTAGATTGGCACGGAACTCTGAATCTTGAATTTTTTCTTTCAATTGTGCCGGAGTGAAATCATGATCAAGCCAGATGGTAGATGTAAATGGAGAGATCCTCTTCCTTGACTTTCTACGGTACCAAAGTATGCACTTGTTGGACCAATTATACCACCAAGAACAAGACATTTTAAGAGATTTTTTATCAAAATATTAAAAAATTTTGCAGCGGCCACTGGATGGGTTGCGATTATATGCGCACGTTCATAGGTTGTACACATATCTTCTGCTAAAATCTTATCAAGATTTAAATCAATTCCAGAGAAATACAGTGCCACTGGGCTGTGAATGTCAGCTGGATTGATTGTTACAAAGAGGCTTGGTAGACCTTGATAGAAGCAAAGAGCGTGAATTTTGATACGAAGAGCCGATCGCGAATGAGCTGAGCCCATAACGCGACCACCAACAGCTTTTATATTCTTCATCAGCACATTTACTCGTGGATCAGTAACCGACGAATTAGCTTGTTTGGAAATATTGATCAGAGCTGTTGCTACATCATTAGAAGTCAATGTTTCAAGTGCATGGGCTGATTGTTGAAAATATGGTCGTGTTGTCATAAGCTGAGCGTGAAAACACGCTGTGCGACGTTGTAACATATTGAAAACGATAAAAATAAATGAATCATTTGTCTCAAATCGTCGATCTTCTAATGACAAAAGATAACGTATATGTTCAACCAAGGATATTTTAACAGGTCGACTGGGATCTTCAAGACCACCATGTCCATATGGAAATAGTGTAGGAAACATTCCCATCAGTAACTCTGGATTTAAATATTCATTAGCTGGTTTATGACCTCGTGGAATCATGTATACAATATCTTCATCATGTTGTTCAAGTACTTCCGTCGTCGCTGTTTTATCTTTCGTTTCTATTCTTATTTTCTCAAGCAGACATTTAGTAACATCTTCACATGAAACAGTGACACCATTGACGTCTAGTACAGCACTGCAAAATAGATGTTAGTTCGTTCAATCAACAATCATTTGATTTTCTCCTACCTTGTGGTCAGTGCCACTGTTGTGTTATTTATCAATTTTTGGGTATTCTGTAAAGGATCTGGAATATAATTTGCTCTTTCTTCATCAGAACGCTCAATGTTGTTCGAGATTTCCATAGTTGTCCACAAGCATTCCGAAATATCATCATCAGGAAGCTGATTCATGTTTGACGAGTTTATCAGTATATTTCGGTAGAGTGGATTATTTTGATGAAGCCATTGAAGTGCATTTAAGACTTTTTTCTTTCGGACAGTAAGGATACTTTTCAATCGAATTTTTTCTGGAAGCTGGGTCCCAATAAAAATTATTTTCAAGGATTCACACAATTGATGTAATGTGAGCGGTAAACTTTCGGCAATGTTGACAACATTCTGAGGAAAACTAATACAATTGCCTCTGAGAGCAGATTGAGCCGTTTCCATTGAATGAAATGATGATTGTAACTTGACAATACAACTGTTATACCGATACAAAGATATGAGTCTCTGTTCTGGAATGGTCAAGTTTTTCAATTCTTCAGGCATGTCTCCTACCCATACTTTATTAGCTGGCGAATATTTCGGTATTTTTTCCTTTTCGAGACAAGACCAACATTCTTTACAAATATTGCAACGTGTAGTCTGTCGTCGACCATTATTTAATCCACGTTGCAATCCTCGTTCATAAAACACGACCCTATTTTCGTAGATGAATGACGTCTGAGCAGCAGAAATATCTAAGAAAAAAACCTACGATGTCAAAAAATGAGAATGCAAAAGTTTAGCACGCGTTTTTAGCGTCGCGTAAAGCTTTTGCAAAAGCATTAGAATATTGTACATTACTTTGCGTGCATATTTTGTGATTTTGTTGAGCTTTAAGAAGTATGTCGTGCAATTCATCATGTACTTTGAGTAGTTGAGCAGATGGAATTTTTTGTAAAAGTACACAGTGAAGATCTCGTTTATAGCAACGTATATTGCAGATTCCGCAGATCTCTTCCGCAAGAAAACTCATAGACATATTTTTGATAAAACTTTTCAAGCACTTAATTTTCAAATTGGATAGTATGGGTTTAGGCCATTCACGTTCCAAATCTTTCTTTTTCTTTTGTTTTGATATCGCCGACCTGCGTGCTAGGTCTACACTAATATGATTGTCACAATCTTGGTGTGATACTTCCCTAGATAGCTGTTTTTTATCAAGGCAATTGAAGGGAAAAGTTTTCAAGGTTGTCATGGCTATCGTTGACACTGTGATCATCATTTAATGCTGAGTTACGTTCAGTTTCTGCTATTACAATACTGCGCCGCTTTAATACCATTCTTTCACGATTTGCTGCTCGTTGTCTTTCGATTTGTTCTGGAGTAGCTGCAGATCGTTTAGATGCCATTCTTTCACGATCAACTGCTCGTTATCTTTCGACCTCCTCTGATACAGAAGCTGCACGTTTCAATGCCATTCTTTCACGAT
>JAJEKB010020821.1:117576-154170 GCA_022393335.1 Macrotrachela quadricornifera | reverse complement strand
TTTAATGACAAGTGAATATGAATCAGGAAGTCTTGATGGAAACTTGATTAAGAATTCCATTCCATCGATTCTCATTGGCCACTGGTCCTTCTGAAGTAAATCATCGAGGGTAGATGAGTCACGAGCGAAAATAAGCAAGTTGTTTCTAAATCCGAATCTTCCAATAATATTGATATTCTTATTGTTTTTGCTTTGCCATTCCTTTATTAATTCTTCGATTAATTTACGATCCGGTTTATCATGCTTGTTTTTGAACTCGATTATGATTGGAGGATAATCGTGTTGATTTGATGACGTCATTTGGTGACTCGATAAAGACATTTGAATATTTGGCAAATTTTCATCCGGTATGTCATTTGAACGTATAATCGTTTGAGCATTGATTTCAATTTGCTCATCCGAGACGGTTCGCAATCTTTTGTTTGCTCCAGGAGTTTGAAGGCCAAATTTCGAGGCTGTAGAGGATGATGTTGGTTCATCATCCATTTTTAATAGATTATATTTTAATAATATAATATAATATAATATAATATAAGAAGAAAAGGAAGGATAAACACGTCTTACCGCTACTGTGTCGAGAGGACGAATGTATTTTCTTTCGTTATCTATGTACTCTTTAAATTGCATTTTATTCTAATCAAGCATATTTACACTTCTCTTTACAATACAATCTCATTATTTCTCTTTCTTTTCTTGATTTATTGTAGATTAATCATTCATCATCTTCTCATTTTTTCAAAATGATTTCGCCTGACAATTTAACAACAACAGTGATGATGCTAACTCAAATAATCTATAATACGGCGAACTTCCATTTTCGCTCATCTAAAAAATCGATACATATTCTTGCAAATTGGACTCGCCTACGTAAAAATAATTCTACAGTACCTCACGATGGTTGTATTTATCATCGAACTACTCAACTCGTACTTTCGAAACTAACTGAGTTCGATAAATTCTATCTTATTCTACCTGATTTATCTAATATGTATCTTCTTCTTCTTTTTCCTTTTGTTTACTATCATCATTATATCACCCGGTCTACTTTTTAGATGAACACTTATCACAATGAAAACATTTATTCCAATCATCCCATCTTTATCAGAAAAATATATCCTTGATACATCACTTCGTACTGATATTAACAGAGGTTCTGCTAAAAAAATTTCCTTGGACTTTGATTCACCAAAATAGAATATTGATTCAGAAGTACTCGCGATAGCTACCTCTTTGTCTTCACATCGTCACCCTTAACATAGATTGTCCAACTCTTTCTTAGCGAACTTACCGTTTAGAACAGATGATTATCTGTTTTTTAATAAGTATCGAAGGATTCTTGAGGATTTCTTTGAAGTCCTAGTGAGATCCTTTGAAATTTATGTATGCAGATCGAGGGAACCGCCTGATGAGCCCTTGAAATAGGACGAAACGCGTCGTGGTTAAGTCTCTGCTTCGAACTCACCGTTTAGAACAGATGATTATCTGCTTTTTAATAAGTATCGAAGGATTCTTGAGGATTTCTTTGAAGTCCTAGTGAGATCCTTTGAAATTTATGTATGCAGATCGAGGAAACCGCCTGATGAGTCCTTGAAATAGGACGAAACGCGTCGTGGTTAAGTCTCTGCTTCGAACTCACCTCACCCTCACCCTCACCCTCACCCACCCTCACCCACCCTAATTATTCAGAAGAAACTTTTTTGCTATGCATGGAACATTGTATTTTGTTTGAACGCTCGATTAAGTGATTTATTTGAGAATTAAAATGCTTTTATCCCGTTTTGTTGATGATAAAATAATCTTCTATCCAAGTAAGTGAATGATGTTAATTATAAATCGAAATAGCATCTTCAAAACATTTAATTGCCATTAAATAAATTGTCTTTCTAGAATATGTTGTTTCAAAAGTATTAAGTAATGTAATACACTGCAAAAAATTATTTGATGGAAATTGTTTTAGTTCTTTCGACAATATCGAATAATTTAGCTTGTATATAAATTGATTGTTCAATAGTTTCACTTCCGTTAAAATGGAGTATTAGTAACTTACACTCTGACCAACTCTGAGTGCAGTTTTCCCAGAGACTAAATAAGATTGATAGAGCTTGGAGTTTCGATCTTACAGAGCCTCACTCTGAACTGTTTGAGAACTAAAATTACTGTTAAAAGAAGTAAATATTTGTTTTCTTGCCGATTCTGAATCATTTTTAGCCATTCGGATCCTATTTAAAATAAGAAAATTCCTCTTCATGGATGTGTCTAAGTATCTCAGACTTGAAACTAAAAAGATTATTTCTAAATTTTTAAAAATTTGTTTCATCAAATGGACATGTAAAAGCGTTTGATTTTGAGAATCAGTAAGTGTCATAAAATAAAGAAAATTTAGATCATTTACATTTACGATAAATGTTCAAACAAAATGATATTCAATATTAATTGCACGATTACCAGAAACACTTCAACTTGAACGTCGTTCAATTAAGGTTTAAAAACTTAGTTTGAAGAATATCTCATGTTATCGATATAACAAGCAGTATTATTATGTTTTTTTTTGCAAAGCACCATTTTCTTGTACTGATTATTAAATGAAAACAGATGGCTCTCACTTGACAGATGTTGATACTTTTATTATCGATTTGCGTTTGATTAATTCACACAGATAAATGAACATTGAGGATTGAACAAAGAAAGATTCGACATCAATGAATATGAGCTATAAAAGGGAGACTACTTCTTTATAAAACGTTACACAATATAATAATTGACGATAACTTATAGCCTTACACTACCTAAATGAGTTACTTGTACGGAAAACATCAATTAACATGATCCTTAATAAATAGATATACATTTATAGAATCTTTTCAAAGTAAGTAGCAGACTCAACCATTGTTAATTGAGATCAATTATAATTCAGAGGTGACATTTTCGAAAAAAATGATTTCTAATTCACAATGAAGTGCCATTCTTCCAGAAAAGGGTCGGTGAATCTGTAGGATGAGTGCTACTTGTGTGGTAGCTATACTCATTCTCCGACGATGAATCAACTTCTCAGTAGATATGGTATTATGTATTGATTTAGATGTATTACTGAGTCTTTCATACTAATACTTGCGCCACTTGATAAGGTTGAAAGCAACATCGAATTACGTGGTAATGTGGTAGCTATACTCATTCTTACCCTCAAGGCTTTTTAATGTGCTTTATATATTATTTTTCAAATCAAAGATCGGTTGCATCTCAAACAATCTATTTAGAGAAAATGTATATTTTGCCTGATGGTAGTATTATAATTTGTATAATGGCAAGGAGTCTCATTACATTTTGTTGTTGATGTATGTATATGTATTGATAATAGGCATACGAGCTTCTATAGATTATTTTGCTATTTCATCAATTATTTTTCACCTCCTATTCATCAGAAAGATAAATTTATCTAGGTCGTTCCTTGTTTCCTTTTTTCTAGATAAAAGAATTACTTGTACAGGATGTATTGAGAATAAGTTAAGAGCTGATAAAAAGTGCCTGCCATAAGCGTCGACATCATTATCGTCAATAAATATAATCTCGTTTCAGACTTCTTACATATATATCAGTATATGGTTTATTTTGCATCGATAGGATGCCAAGCACTAGTATCATTTACATACTGCTACTGTTGGCCGTCAACATTATATCTATTGAGTCAGAACATATTAATCGCACTTATAACATTCACAGAGATCGTATTGTTGGAGACAATCGACTAGCTGAATTTTCCATTTTCGATTCAACAGGCAAACAACGTCTGTATCGCATCAAAGATTACAAGTCCGACATTTCAGCTGCCGTGCTCTATACATTTCCAACGGAAAAGATGGTGGGTTTTATGGAAGGCGAATGGACAGGCAAAATTAATGAGGCAGACATTTGTATTCTTGATAATCGTTCTAATGAATGTATGGATGGAAGCATTACAAAGGTAGCTGGTTATTTTATGCTCCATCAATATATGATTTCATGGTATGGAACAAACATTATAATAAAGAGAAATATTATGTCGTTGACGAGTGAAATGCACGATCAAAATCGAGGTGATCTGTTGGCTAAGTTTGAATTGTATCCTGATAAGTACCCTGGAGACGAACTGTTCGATCATATAACGAAACAGTATCCTATTGTTGACAGTTGGAAGTCAAACAAATACAACCTAACAATCTTCTCTGACAAAATCCCTGATGGGGTCTATTTCTTCGCGGTCGCGACTATGGATTACGAGTTGAAACGTATGGAAGCATAGTATTAATGAAAGAAATGTTAAAATAAAAATGTGCACGTTTCTAAATAAAAACGTAAACTAAATTAGTTTTTCATGATTATTTTGAAATCTTCAAAACTTTGATGTCATGATTTCAGATGTTTATAGTTACAACATTTAAAAATTTAGAGATGCAACTTAATTATATTGAATAGAACTAAGAAGTTGAAAACGATTTAAATCAAAATACGTTGAATCTAATTCTCTATAAACTTAACATTTATAGGATAACTACGATTCTTTATAAAATTAGTTTAAAATGTTGAAAATTTATGTTGTTCATGGTCGACTTGACTATTATATACATAAGTTATTCAATACTTAGGTTTTACTAATCAAGATATTAGTAATTTACACTCCGATCCACTCTAGGCCACTGTGAACCAACTTTAAGTCATATTGACACAATTTAAAATAAGAAAGCCTCTGTTTTATGAATACACGAGATCCAAATCTAGTCATATTTAAATACAATGCTCGATTTGGATTTGACTACACGTGATTAGACTTTGAGTCTGAGATTAACTCAGTTTCACTGGTCTTGAATTTTTACTGGATTTGATTGTTTTCGATTCGAGTTTTGTATAAGTCCTGCAGAAATCTGAGGCTCGTATCGGATTTCATCTATCATTTAAAAATGTTCTCAGATCCTACCGGATTCACCGAAAATTGTATTTTTTCCATATTGCATAGGAATCTCGCCAAAATTCAGGACTTCTTTAAATGTTAAACGAAATCTAAGAGCAGTATCATGAGAGAGAACAAAAACACTCAATATAAGAGATGCAAAGATTTCATAGGCTTTTACGGATTTTTACAGCGAAACCTAGCATATCTGTCGGACATACATCTAACTCAAATCTAGACATAGTTAAAGTTAGCCAAACACAAATACAAATCGAGTAAAAATTCAAGTCTATTCAAGATGATATTTTGCTCATAAGTAGGGTTCATAGTCTAGATTAAAACCTCAAGACGGTTCACCCCATTGCCACTTTGTTGCAGAGAAACAAGCGCTCTATCTTAATAAAGGAATATTTTCACTATCTGATGTTTTTAAAACTGATATTATGCATGATTACATACTTATCTCTTTCTTTGTATTATTACTGTGACGTCATTATATACATGTTCTATCTATGTCTGCTTTCGTTCTGCTGTCGTACGTGAATGTATATACATCCTCTTTTCCAGTAGTATGTTCAGATATATTCGTGCTCTTTCTGTAGAAATCATATATATTCGTGCTCTTTCTGTAGAAATCATATATATTCGTGCTCTTTCTGTAGAAATCATATATATTCTCTCTCGTATTGTCTGACGAGTTCTCTTTTCTTTATTACGTTCTGGTGAATTCTTTCCCTTCTGCACTCTTATATATATAGATATCCGTTGCTCGAAATAATACATATTTGATATATGTGATAAGATAATACTTCTTTGTGATTAACAATCAGTTAATGGTCGACTACCTTCACAAAGTAAACAAATACTAAACACATTTCTATTCAATCATCGTTTGTATCTGTCAATGTTTTCTCACTAAATAAAGAAAATAACTAATTATCTTCTGTTTTTCTACAATAAGTAATCATGCGCAGAGGTGGGCGAGTCAGAGTTATGGCTCTGACTCGACTCGGGCTCGTAAATTGGCTGATGTTGACTCAACTGTGTGACTCGAATCATTCATTCATTTGAAAAAGTTCATTTACTCCTATAAAAAACCTCAGTTTATCAATTAAATATTGTTTGCTTCATAGCTTTTATTCAATTAAATCGACTACATCCCAAAAATTTTCCCAAGTTTTCTCGATCTTTGTTTTCTTATGATCGTAAATGATAACCTACGTGTACTTTTATAGTTGTATGTACTATAAAATAAATGAAAGATTTGCATTGTATTATACATCACATCCTCTGCTGAACAATAATATTTTCATTTGTATAAGGAATGTTGTAATTTGATCATCAACAATCTTACACATTTCTAATTTTCAAATTTGTTAGGACTAATTTTATACAATTATTTCTCGATACTGTCAGTTTTTTTACAGATACACTCGTCGTATTCATTAACTGTTTTAATCATACATAGATTGCATAATCTATGAAACAAAGTGCAAACTATGAGAGAGCATTTGTATACACCATGCAGAAGTATCCGAAAAGAACCGAAATAATCACAGTTCGAATGGTAAGGTGATTAAACGAACATAGGCTTTTGTATAAAATATATTTTTGATTAAAAATCCTTTTGATAAGGTTCATTATAAAAATACATTGAACGGTATGTTATCACCATCCCTTTGGGGCTAAAATGTGGCACTCACATATATCACTGGAATGCAAAAGCTGGATACGGTATTTCGACTATTTTGACACTCTGAAAGCACATTTTGAAAAAAATAACTATACTATTGGATAGCGATTGAAGTTCTCTATAACCTTGTATATTTTTATTTTGGTTTGTTTTTAAACCATAATAAAATAAATTGACTGCAACGAAAGTACTCTCCAATCCAGATTCCCAAAGACGTGATTTGGTCATTGTCATCAAGATTAGTTTTTTAAATTTTGTCTCACTATAGAATTACTTTTTCAATAAAGCAATTATATAATCTGATAGTGCATGAAATTCTCTATCATTCCATATATTTATCTAGTGTCTTGCATGTATTAGTTGAAAAATAATTTGAACACAATGAACGTATCCTCAACTGACAAGATTTTAAAAATTCCAATCTTTTTTCTATTTTTTTAATGTTTTTCTCATATTATTGTTGCAGTAGAAATAAATCTTTACAAAATAAATTATATATTCTGGTAGCACTTAAAATTCTCTATCATCCTATATATAAATATTTTGTCTTTAATTTAAGTCGTAAAAAAAAATGCAGATTTTTTAAACCTTGTCAAGTGAGGGTATCTTCATTGAGTTCAAATTATTTTTCAACCAATACATGCAAGACACTAGATAAATATATGGAATGATAGAGAATTTCATGCACTATCAGATTATATAATTGCTTTATTGAAAAAGTAATTCTATAGTGAGACAAAATTTAAAAAACTAATCTTGATGACAATGACCAAATCACGTCTTTGGGAATCTGGATTGGAGAGTACTTTCGTTGCAGTCAATTTATTTTATTATGGTTTAAAAACAAACCAAAATAAAAATATACAAGGTTATAGAGAACTTCAATCGCTATCCAATAGTATAGTTATTTTTTTCAAAATGTGCTTTCAGAGTGTCAAAATAGTCGAAATACCGTATCCAGTTTTTGCGTTTCAGGGGTATATATGGGTCAAATCATTTGTTAGCGACGTGACGTCGTAAAAATATACTCCATATACCTCTGCCAAGAGAGCTATCATACACCTACCTGTTTATTGATCAGATACATACTAAAGTGCACTACGTATTCCAAAAATATCAGCCTTAAAAACCCTTGCTTCAAAGAAATTATTACTGAAAAACTAGCGTTAGCGACGTGATGCGAAAAAGGACATCAGTTTTCACCTCATACATTTCAGCTAAAAAAATCTATGACTAAAGACAGCATTTTGTCGAAAGCTAATGGCGCATTTTGTAGACGACACTTTGAACTACAAATTCTGCATCAGAAGGTTTTTGCACATACGCGTAGTTTTTAAAAAAAACTGACGTGTTCTGACGTTAGCGACGTGACCGATTTGTTAGCGACGTGACAGCGTGCGAATTGGCCATTTTTGAGAGGTTCATATCTCTGGCAATGTGCGCGCATTTTCAATGAAACTTAGACTTGAAATTCATTCAAGTGTCTTCTCTTTGAAATCATATTAAAAGACGGATTGACACTTTCTAAAAACCAGTAGACAGCTCGATTTTCCAACAAGGGGTCTATGAGTTGTATTTTAACAAAAATGCGCTAAAAATTGAGTGTTATAGCAAAAACTTTGGAGAAACACTTTTTTGTGGTTATGACAACTAAAGAAACCAAAGGAAAATTCGGTTTCTCGTTGGATGAGAGCAATAAAAGACGCTTATGTTGAACTTTTGTACCTGAACTGCAGCTTTTACAGAAAAATCAAAATGTCCTATTCTGCCTGATTTGGCCCATATGTGCGCGTTCTCTTATCTTCATCTTGTTCTCTTCTTTCAGTATGTATTCATTATCTCTTTTTATTCTTCTCAGGACTCTCATGTCTTTAGTCTTGTTAACTAAATAGATGGTAGCTCATACATATTTATGCATACATTATCAGACTCACATTTTAAAAAATATTTGTTTCCTTTTTTTATTCTTGATGTACGTATTAACCAAAGCAGCCGTAGTTTCTATCATTCCTTATTACTCATTCTTTTGATGATTCCATATAATATTCATCGAAAGTCTGAGATAGAGGAATGAATGGATAAATGGAATCTAAAAGTATATGTGTATATCCTTTTTGTTTTGATACTATTTGTTGCGTTGCTTACCGTCAACTATGTATTAGATCGACCAATTCTGTGTTCTCTTATCGTTTTTGTTTGATTGATTTTGATCATATAGTTTCTTCTTTTTCACATTATTCATTCTCATTATGTTCAAGTCTTTTTTTAAATACTTATGCATCAATATTACCGCTAAACTACTCAATAAGAGATATGAACTATGCAATAAATTGTTAAGAAAGAGTGGGCCAAAAGAAGGAACCACAAAGAATAAAAAATAAAAACTAAAATACATCTGATTATTTTTTGCAGAAGCCATGAAGACCATTTATGTAATGCACACGTAAAATGACAAAAGATAATCAAAAAGGATACTTTATACTAAACACACCTGATGAAGTACTGTGTTAATATGACATCATTTCGATTGATAAAACTTGTTTCCAAGATCTCTTCAACTATTTATCGAGAAGTACCCAATACTGATTTATTCAATGGTCTATTAGATGTGTCACAAATCATCGGTTTTCATGTTACCTTTTTGATTATAAAACTTTAAACTATCTAAATAATTACATTTTCCATTCATTCATTCATAAGATAATTCCGTAATTTCACGTTAGAAAAGGAAAATAATGCTTTATTCAAATTCTTGTCACGAGAAATTTTATAAGCGAGCCGAGATATTTTTTTTAAAAAACATACCAAAAGCTGCGCGGCGAGCAGGGCTACAACATATCAAAAATTCAGTCTGGGATCTCTTAATTTAGTATTACATTTGCCTTCAGAAATGAAATTTCACCACTAAAATTTTACACTTATTTCTTTCAAATTTTCCTTTTTCATAAAAATTTTTCATAAGAAAATGCAACCATAAGATAGTCTATTTTGTAGAGAAAAAATTCTCTCTCATCTGAGAGGTTTCCTGTCTCAACCGGGTAAAAACTGGGGGAGAAAATCGCAAAATACGACTAAACTCGAAAAAAACAACAGTTTTTAGAGTATGATCCGAGAAGTTGAAAAAATGAGGTCCGGCTATTTTTTTATAAATATATCGGAATGATATGATATTTTGGTTTTCATAGTAACTTTTCATGGGCTTTCGAATGAGTGAGTCAAATTCAAAGTCTAAACATTTTCTACTGTCACCTTTCCGTTATATTGGTTGGTTTTCTGGTGGACCATCTCTCAAGTTCTTTATCCGAAATGCGTCTTTTTCGAGTGTACTGTAGCAACTTTCTTATTAACAATTCTTAAAATTATGTACACTGATTAGTTTATTTGATTATCAGTTGTTCATGCTGATCTTCTCCCAATAAAAAGAAACACCTTAAATTCAAATATGGCGAGTAGGGCATTTATTTCTGCCAGGAAAAAACGAGAAAATATATATATACAAAAGAACTAAGCATTAAATATATAAGTTTTTGTCAGATGTTTGGGCACTCAAACCGCCCTGCTGTTGTTGAAGTTGGTATCCATGATGATTAAAGATAAATCACCGAGTAAAAGTAACATTGAAGTAAAATATGTCAGAAAATCCTTCACATGCCAGATAAGAGTAGAAGTAGGGTATTGTATGAACGCATCGTCCAGCCTAAATAAATAAAACGTGCTGGACGTGCCGTGGCATGACGCCAATTGAGTCACGACTTCAGCTTTCAGATTATAAAAAATAAGCCGATCGGTAAGTGCCATGGCTCCAGGCCGTTGGGTCACAAACACGATGCAGCACAACTACTTACGCTGATACAAATTCACTTGGCACGGCTAGAATGGCTTTTTGGCTACTTTGGTGTCACCTGACACAACCAGAATGCCTTTTCGGCTACGTTGATGTCACTTGACACAACTAGGATGCCTTTTTGGCTATTTTAGTGCGACTTGACACAACCAGAATGCCTTTTTGGCTACTTCAGTGTCCCTTGACACAACCAGAATGCCTTTTTGGCTACTTCAGTGTCCCTTGACACGACTAGAATGCCCTTTCGGCTACTTTGGTTTCATTTGACACAGCTAGAAATATCTTTTTAGTCACTTAGTGACACTTAACCTGACTATAATGCCTATTTTAGCTACTTTCATGTTACCTGGCATAAACAATATCCTTAACGACTATCTATTCACATTCAACACAATATTAGTAATCATTAGATTAAACGTATAAAGTAAGCGAATTTCAGCGTCACAAAATAGAAAGGAAATTGAAGGACAGCAAAACTGGGTCTAATCTTCAATAATCTAGCAGCGAAAAATGGGATGGGAGGGTGGGTGTTGTAATCTAATAACTTGAATAAATGTCGACTTCACAAGTGAGCGATAAATTGATAACAATAATTAGATGAAAACGAAGCTTGTTAGATTAAGCGAAAGAGTTAGAATAAATAAAGTTCACCTTAACAACAATCATAAATAAATTGTACAAGCGCGTCTTCTCTCTATATTTCTCTATGAAAAAATAAAATACAATAAATAAAATAGTAAATGTCGAGCCATCATGAATAATCTTTAATGTATCGATTCCTCTCCATTAAAGTCTAATAAATTGATTTTTGATTAGATTTAATCGGTTACAATAGTGAAAGAATGAATCATTATCAATTAATCTCGTCTGTCGATATGTGATCTATATATTAAAAGTTAGTCTACTATTGCATTTACTATTTGCTGAGGGGTGCACTTGAAAAAAATCAACAAAAAACTTTGACTGTAGGTAACAACCTGAGAAAAACTGATTTTTAGTGAGGAAGATTCATTTTCTGATGAAAATCCTAATGTAGTGTTTCATTCTAGGTTTTTTTTTATTATATAAATTATTAACATGAACGAATGTTTACAGCCGGAGATGATTGAAATAAATATTCTAATTTCTATACTTGTTCAACTTGTTTTTCTACATAAGTCATTTTTCAATATTCATAGAAAATTTTAATTCTATTTCATACTTTAAAATACTTCAAACACAAAACAAAGCGAAAGATGTTAGATTCTGTACACTATTGCACTTCAATAAACTATTACCATCGTTACATGAGAAATTAATCGTAATTCTTTTTGAAAAATGAGCTTGTGTTATGATGTTATTCTCTAGTTGAAACATGCAGTATTCGAATTGTGGTAGATCAAAAGACAGATGATAAAAAATAAAAAGATATCCAAAAAAAAGTATTCATTCGCAGAAATTTCACTGTATAAATCTAGTCATATGATGAGCGACAATATAAATTGAAATGCTATGAAAAAAACCCGCCTGAAGTGAGTATAAGGTTCGCTTTAATGTTTAAAAAGGTTTCGTAATGAAGTTTTACTTATTGTTTATACGTTAGTGAGTGTAATGACTTCCGAGGCATTAAGTTCTCGTGCATAAACGTAAAATTCATCTATAAATCCACGAAGCTGTCCCATCTGTATTGTGCCTGAATTACAAACACCTGTTCCAAGCAAAGAGCTTCCAAGTGTTATTGTCATAGGAACATTACCAGACATAAGGGCATATCCTCCAACTGAACTACTGAGAGTTCCGTTAACATATAATCGTTTGCCATTAGTTGGCGAATAGGTTGCGACAATGTGTCCATGTATTGATTGAAATTTGTGGTCCGTTGAGTGGTACATTGCTATTATTCCAACTATTAATGGCAATTTGTCCAGATGGAGTAAGTCCGATCATTGCCAAACACCAACCACTTGTTTGTGCTCCATCAGTCCGACTACTTCCGTGCAGGATAGTTCCTCCAGAAATATTTTTTGGTTTAATCCAAATTGCTAATGAATATGGCCAACTACTGGTACCAAAACGTTGTAAACCTGTGATTTGAACGTAAGATGATGAACCCGAAAGAATAAGAGCACTGTTCAATCGACCCAATGATGTGTACGAATAGTTTGCCCCTGTTCCATTAATTAATAATGGACCAGAATCAAGAAGTGTACTACTATCAAAGGAGACGAGCAACTAAAGTGGCATCACTTAAAATTTCCGTTGCATTTTTTGCTCGATTAATGTAAAAAATGGAATCAAGACACCCGTCAAATTTATTGTTTGGTGAATAGACAGCAGTTGTACCAATAGTCAACGCACTAAAATACTTTAAGTTTTTTATTAATAGACAATTTAAAAAAAACTATTCGAAGAAAATTGAATGTGAGATATACTTATTATAGAATATTAGATTATTTACCGTAGTGGTTAACAAGCAACACTCTCCTTTGAATTAAGATCTTTATTAAAATAAAGTGATTACTAATCCTGATGCGCCTACATATGGTCCAGCATTACTACGCGATACATCCAAATAACCGTCGATATAGATATATTGTGTACGTACAGAATAGTCATAGACAAATGCCTATAGAATGTCACAATCATTTTCTTTAGTATACATTTGAGAATGACACACCAGATGGTACCAAGACCTTCGGTTAACGCCTAAACGAAAACAAAAAATATTCAAATGATTAATCTCAGAGATTTTTTGCATTATTAATATGTTCACATCATTTACTTGCCTGATTTCCTGCAAGATCATCACTATAAAAAGCTAAACGAACGCGTTTAATTCGGATAACGAGGTGCAATGTACGATCCTCTGTAATATTTTCAGACTGTCCCAGAATACCATTATCGATACATGATACGTTATTACAGAGTGTTTGCGGATATATCTATATTTCAAATGTGAATGATGTATTGATTAGGTTGAGAAATGGTGGACTACTAATCGTTACTGATTGACCTAATGATCTATTTAACCAAAGATATGAACCGGCTCCGTTGTATCCCAGTGAAACATAGCTTGATCCATTGCTAATTCCATTAAAACTATTATAGAAATCTTGTAAATTTCCGTCAAAATCAAGAAAAAATTGAACAGCTAAAAGAGATTGAAGAGAACAATCGCTTATCTGATTATTATGTATCATCCAGACCTCTTTGACAAACACTACCAGTCCATGAACTTGTACTAAAAAAGCATTGAAAAATGAATAATTATCAGAATAAATAGGCCGAAATTTTTTACCAATTACAGACGTTTACTGCTACACATATTCCATTATTTTGACATGGATTACTACAATTGGCCAAATTACAAGTTGAACCATACCTATTTAAAATATTTCCCTTATTCAATGAATAAAATATTCTCAAAATATACCATCCGGTGCTGCATGTACAAACGTTTGAATTAGTACAATTGCCATTAACACATGATGGATTACATACATCTATTCATTATATTAATTAATCTCTCTTTCAGAATTCGTCTTAGAAAGATGTCGAGGGTGAAGTATTAACGACTAAAACTTTCTTCAGTAGGTAATTCTACTGAAAACACATTTTACCATTAGATGTATATATGCATCTACGAACTTTTTCATCAATATTATATCGGCTTTTCCAAGCGTAACGCGATGACGTTTTGTCCAGTTTTATTCACTTTTCTCAGCAATCAGATTGCTCAGAAGGTGCGTTATTTCGCTGGAAGATACAGTGAGGGCCCAAAAAAGCATGTACTTTTTTGTTTTTACACATAAACGAATAATAAGGACACTCTGAAAACTTTCTCTCATATCACACTTTGTAGTGCTTTCTTCGCTGATCATTTTGGTACAAAAAACTTCTTGTTTTCCATTAAGAAATGACGATGTTATAGTCAAAATACTAAACCCTGTAATATAAAGTGGAGAAAAAAGTTTAGCACACTTTTAGTATTTGGCTAATTTTTACATTATTTCAAAACATCTGAAAGATGTTCTATATACCATTCGATGCAGAATTTAATGGGCTACATATTGGTAGCAAGCACTTTTACTTATATCACAGTTAATTAATTAATTAATAGTTAATTAACAGTTAACTAATAACTGATAATAATTAGCAATTAAGTAAGAAAAATTTGATTTGTTTTTAAACTCCAACTCTTTTCATATGAAAGAGCATAAAAAACTGAACAAAACTCTATAATTGCGATTTCGAAAGCAACGAATTTAGTGCAATTTTAGTGTGATTTTCAGAGTATTTTTAGTTGTAATTAGACATGATATTCCTTATTTTTAATAAATTCACTCATAAAACGACACAAAATATGTGAAAACTGGTGTATTTCAAAGAGCATTATTTGCTCTTTCAAATGACATGTCGCTACTTTCTGTGCAATACTTTATACAAATGTTACAACATCTTTTGATCTATAGAATACAAAATAACCAAGGAGGAAAGAGCAGGTTTGGAACTCTCAGCACCACAGCACTATTTCAGCCCCAACCCAGCACCATAGCACTATTTCAGCACCAGAAGGTGCTGAAACTAAATTCACCTATATGAAAATAAAGGACAAAATCTTATTTTTTTCTTCATAGTAGACAAGAAGCTTTACTTCAAAGACGCATAGGAAATGAATATAAGGAGTTAAAAAACAATATATTAATAGCTAATGTAATTCACAATATGAATAGTATAGAGAAAAAAAAGTTATTCAATACAAAATTGTTCTTATTTTCGACACTCTCCAATAGAGTGACACATTGTCTCGATTCCATTGAATAAAGTAAAGTAAAATAAAGAAAACTGTTGTAACTGTTTATTATTCTCTCAACTGTAGTGAAGGTCATATGAAAAAACATAGTTTGCCTGTCGTGGAACTTGTGTCAAGGTCAAAAGAACATTGAGGTCCAAAGAACGCCGCCTTAAACCGTCTATATACCAACTCCTAGGTCCTCAAGGCCTATTATATGGGGGTACCCATGGGTCCTCCAAGGCTGCTATATGGGGGTACCCATAGGCCCTGAAGGCCTATTATATAGGAATACACATGGATCCTCAAGGGCTACTATGTGGAGGTATGCAAAGGTCCTCAGGTGGTATATTACAGGGGTACCCATAGATCGTCAACTACCATTCCCTTACCTGTACGTAGGCCATATGAGAAAAATTTAATTCGTTTGGGTGTTTGTGCTAGGGTCAGAAGTCAACTTTTGTGCACTTTATTCCCTCGAATATAGTGAGAGTCATATGGAAAAAAAAGTGTTTGTTGCTTTGTACCATGGTTAAAGGTTAAAAAAACACATCCTCATCGAAACTCCATAATAAACTTATAAATGGCGATAACTCATATGGAGCAATCTTTCGCGAAACTGATTGGTTGATTTTTTCTTCCAGTCAAATTTGATGAGCTTTTTGTCCGCTATTTGTCGGAAGAAACTTGATGCTTCCTTATACAATCAGAAGTAACTCACTGGGCTCTTTTACAGAAATACGTTTTATCCCTAACAATTTCAAGAGAAAAGATCGAACATTTTGTTTTAAATGCTACAATTTAAGTAAAGAGATTCGAATTGCTTATTCTTATAAATTTGTCAGTTGAATTCTTCTTACACTGGCATATGCAAAAAACTACTTCTGCCTTCCACAGTCGAGGGTTAAGTGAGTCGAAACGACGAACGTTACTTCTGCTTAAAACACAAGGCATAGGAGGACATTCCTTTAGGGCTTTTACTATCTAGTTATACTCTATCAAATGCGATATGAATGACAAAAAACGGAGTGTCATCTCGAATAGTCCTCTCGAATAGTTCTCTCCTTAGATAACACAAAATGAGAAAGACGAATTTGAAACTGGGCAAATGTCTGATTGGACATTTGTTTTAACCTTTAAAACCAAGTAACGTTCGTCGTTTCGACTCACTTAACCCTCGACTGTGGAAGGCAGAAGTAGTTTTTTGCATATGCCAGTGTAAGAAGAATTCAACTGACAAATTTATAAGAATAAGCAATTCGAATCTCTTTACTTAAATTGTAGCATTTAAAACAAAATGTTCGATCTTTTCTCTTGAAATTGTTAGGGATAAAACATATTTCTGTAAAAGAGCCCAGTGAGTTACTTCTGATTGTATAAGGAAGCATCAAGTTTCTTCCGACAAATAGCGGACAAAAAGCTCATCAAATTTGACTGGAAGAAAAAATCAACCAATCAGTTTCGCGAAAGATTGCTCCATATGAGTTATCGCCATTTATAAGTTTATTATGGAGTTTCGATGAGGATGTGTTTTTTTAACCTTTAACCATGGTACAAAGCAACAAACACTTTTTTTTCCATATGACTCTCACTATATTCGAGGGAATCTTGAGGGTGGGGGTGAGGGTGAGTAAAGCTACCGTGATCATGATTTCGTTCCTGCTAAAGGACTCTTCAGACGGCTTTATGTAGCAATACCTGTTCAATGATCTAATGAATCACAAACAAGGTATATAACCTATTCTCATTCAAGTAATTCAGAAGAATTTACAAGAAAGGATAGGTACCCATATAGTAGGAGTGAGTAAAGCTACCGTGATCATGATTTCGTCCCTGCTAAAGGACTCTTCAGACGGGTTCAATTTTGTCGAATTTTTATCTAAAACGATAAGGAAGTGCATATATTTACGTGTTTTGAATAATGTTTTGAATTTTTAGACAAAAGGTTGTGTCGAAAGGAATAAGCTATTCACTGAATCAGAGATATTTTTATAGTGTTAATGAACTAAGCGAAGTGGCATTGTGATACTTTGTCTTGTTTACAGATTTGATTCTTACTTTCTGTTTCGTTTCATAGCATGGCGATAAATGCGATGTTTAAGGGTTTTGGTTATTGTGTCGTGGAGAATGATGTGGATGATATGGATCTTGATAGATTTGTTTGAAATTTTTTCTTGTTTAGTTGTGTTTGGTATTATTTCGTTTTGTTGATATAAGTGTTTCTTATATGTTGTTGCCTGTTTTTTTGCGTTTGAAGTGTATGGTATGCATTTGTTAATTGGTCAGTGATATATGTTTTTATTGATGGTGAGAAAGCAATGATCTGTATTAGTTTGATGTAGTTAATGTTGAAGTAAGTTGCTGTAGTAATGATAGGTATAGTTTTTTTTAGTTTCGTAGATTCAACTTGAACTTGTTTTTGTTGGTTATGTTATTACAGAGTCTATGAAAGGCGATGAACCTTATCATTGCTAGACTTGTGCCTGAGATGTGCGTTATTGGGTAGGTGCTATGACTAAAGTAACGAGAGAAATAGTGCTTTTATGGCAGCTTAAAGCTTTCTTGTTTCATGTGTCTGTTTTATTTCAAAGTTAAACTAAGATGTAAGTAGTAACAAAAAACAGAAAAATTCTAATTTTTCATAGGAAAAAAATCGAGATATGTGTTATCAGTATGTTTTTATAATGTAGTTTCTTATTTTTGTCAAGTTTTTTTTTGCTTCATCTTTAATTCTTTTGTGGTGGTGTTAAAGAGTGACTTGCATTGTTTTCATTTCGAGTATCTTGAATAGGTTGACTTTGGTGATGTGTTTGATTATCGTCTGCATCGCCATCATCGTCGCTTCTGTTTTGTGATTCTGTACTATTTTGAATTGTCGTCCGATTATCGGTGTTCGGTATTGACATTTGGCCAGCAAGATTAAATATAATTTTGTTCGTTATTGTTAAATTGACATGGTTTGGTCGAGTTTCCATGTCATTTACAAAATCTATCGATAGAAAATAGGATTTTATTTTAGCAGAATTGAAAATTATGGTTTTTGTTTCTTCTCTATCGTCGGATTTTACTTACAAATATTGTTTTGAATGATTGGTGCATGATTGTTGATGTAATTTCCAGTTTCTCTTTGATTGTTAGCCATTAAATATATATGCAGATAGAAAAATCTAGAATAGAAAAGAAAAAATTGTTAGGGATTTGTCAATATAATGTAATTTTTTTTATGTCAATTAAATCTAATCAAAGTGCGACTGACATCTTAAGAATAAATAAAGTACAATCCATTAGGTAGAAATATTATTTTTACCACAACTTATATTTTGTTTAATATTCCACGAGAGTTGCAATGGAAGAAGTAAAAGCAATCGAAGTTGGACTATAGGACTCTTTAGTGACAAATTCTGCCTGAAAATATTCCTATTCAATCTCTTTTTTCTATTAATAATTAGGAGATTTTATCAAAGAAGTGTTTTTGTACATGAAACTGGTTCGATAGATAAACGAATTTGTTTGTGTTCAGTATCAAGATCCATGAAATTAATATATAGTAAACAAAAACAAAAGCACAATGAATAACTTTTAGAACAAAACAAAGAGTTCAAAAATTTTCCTAAAATTTTAGAATAACAAAACAAACATGTTTTTCAGAAAGAAAATTATTCGATCAATTGATCTAATGCTATTATAAATCAGTTTCGAGTAGTTGATGGATTAATAACGATTACAGCACTGAATAAACGTGAATCATCTTCGTCGAGACTCCATCGAACTACTCGACAATGTAAATAATGTCGATTTGGTTGTCGCATATAGTCACAAAGCATATCTTCAATTTTATCAAATAATTCATCTGCTATTTGCTCTTCTGCACTTCTTGTTTGTATCGAACTATATGATCCCGAAGAGATAAATGAAACTAGTTGTAATGATATTATTGTAGTATTATTACTACCATGAATAGATAATTGTTGTTGACTATTGTTTTGAGCTGTTAATGTTAACGGTGTAAGCACATTCCATGTTTGACTAAAACCATGGTAATTATTATTTTGTTCACTATTTTGATGAGCCATAGATGAAATATTTTTGTTTAGAAGATCTAGATATGTGAGTAAAGTGATTATTCTTTAGTTTAAATAATTGTCCTTACGATTTAGATGAAGATTTTTTAAAAATTATGAATATATAAAATATGAATAACTCTTATGAAGCAACTATGCTAAATCTACAATAGAAGAATATGATTTTTCCAAAGTAATTTACTAATGATATATCTCTATATAAGTTTTAATGAAAAACAATTCAAAATATTTATCAATCAATAGAACAAAGTATAACAAATAACAATATAATCGAGAAATTATTGTAGTCCAGTTTAACGACGTCGATGTACTAATTATTTTGTTAAATTATCGTTATTTCGATTTCCAATAATAAGTCTTGTATTGTAGACTGGAGTTTTTTGAAATATTTGAGTCCATAATCGATGAATATCTTTTTTATATGTTGAAAGTCTTCCTTCATGTGTATAATGAATAATGAGATTAGTAGTATGTTTTGATTCTTTATTAAGTTGTGCCTTAACTAGACGATCATTCACTTCCTCTTTAGAATTGTGTTCAAATGTTTTTGCTATTTGTGAAGCTATGTGATATTCTTGAATACTTGGTTGATTCAATAATTGACCACGTATAGTAGTAAAATCATTTTCATTATTGATTAATGGTAAAACAGATGATATTGAGAGATATTTTGTAAGAAATTTTTTAAATCGACTATGAATAAATCTCGGTGGATAGCTATGATAAGAAAATAAGAGATTAAATATTAGATTGATAAAAAAAATAAGTAAAAGAAAACTTACCCATTATAAAGTAACATAAGTTTGATTGTACGTCGTTCTTCATTGAAAATTCTTAATGTCGATGAATAACGAATAGCTCGTAGAAGAGCAGCATTAATAATATTTATAAAACTATGTCGAGAATGATCAGATTTAAATGGTACAACATATGGTTCAGCTGCTTCTTTATGATAGACTGATGTTATCAAATCACCATTGTTATTTTCAATGAACACATCTAAAAATGGTATACTTTTACCAATTTGACGAACTAATTTAATAGTTGGATGAAAATAATAAGCTTGATCTAATATTTGATTAATTTTATCTAATGTTTCATTTGAAGTAAAGAAAATATCATCAATATATCTAAGAATAATATGAGATAAAATAAATACTACTTCATTAATAAATTATACATACCGACCATAGATTTCATTCGATGCTTGTTGTCGTTGAACAAATTTTTGTTCCCATTTCCACATGAATATATTTGCTAATGTTAAAGTAAATGCCGAACACATTGCACCACCAAGAATTTGTCGATAGAATTTCTTTTCATAGATAAAAACATTTTCCGTAAGAACAATACGAGCTAATTTTCGAATGGCGTCAATTGGAATCCCTTTCACTTTATGATAACCATGTTGGAGAAGAAATTCTGTTAAAATATTTAATGATTCTTCTTGTGGTAACATTGTATATAAATCTGTAATATGAAATGTACATAGATAAGTTGTCGATTTCAAATAACCATTTTCGACATATGTTTGAAGACGACGAATTAAATCAACACCATCAATAATTGTTGTTTTACGAACATGTTTATCAAATAATGGTCGAAGTAACTGATCTAAAAACTTTGATATTCTAGTTGTTGGTGTATTTATCGATGAGACAATTGGTCTTAATGGTGTTCCTTCCTATTTCAGAAGTAAAGAAAGTGTGACGAGAGAGAAAAGTAGAAAGTGAGAATAATCATTTAGGGCCGTTTCGTGGACAAAGGGTTCCCCCTCCTTTTCACACATCTTTGTGAATGGTTGAAAGTAAAATCAAGCTAGCTTTTGATCGGCTCATCCAAATGAACTAAAAATTTGGATTTAGAGGTTTTAAATGATGCTGAACAAAATGAGAATATAAAATCAAAAAAGAAAATTTTGACTAGTGCTTCGATATCCGGGATGATGCTCGATGATCTCATGAACCCTCTCTTAATAAACACATGTGTACTTCCCTGAGGCTAATAGTGCCACGAAAAGCTTATTGAGGGTATTAGGGAAATCTATATCATATACACTTTAGCACATATGTTTCTGTTAAGGGTGCTCGCAAATCATGATTCCACATAAAAAACACATTCTCTACTGGATGAATCACAAATGTAAAATTCGAAGATTTTCATCCACTCTCGGACAAGTTCACTAAGTAAGGACTGTATATTTCATGCAGACACACGATTTCCGTGGCATTCTCACCCTCAAGATTAGATCTCTATTATTTGAGGGGTGTCCGAGTAGTCTTTAAAGATTCGGCCGGGCACTATCTTGGTGTCCGTGGCACACAACAGGGCCTTTTAGGCTCATTGACACATGCCTTGCTCGGAGTGAGGGTATGAATGATATGAGTCTGTCCCGTGCGTGTATGAGCTTTATGTTCGTCACGGCTTTATTTTCAAGCACACCAACAAACAAATATCATTACTTTATTGTCTATTCGATTGAAAACTTTTGTATTCGATGATTCCACTGATCGGCGACATAGAGATTGCCTTCTCGATCGAATGATAAACCAACGGGACGATTTAATTGATTCGACTGTCCTCCTTCACCGTTTCCACCAGCAATCACACTTCCCTGTGTGACTCCTTTTGGCCAACGCATAATTCGGTTATTGTCTTCATCAGTCACATAGACAGTGCCCCGTTGATCGACAACTACTTGTTTAGGCCAATTCAATTGCATAAGGCTATTTCCTTGACCTTGACCACCGGTTACGATGATACCTTTTTTTGCACCCTCTTCCCATTTCATCACACGATGATTTCCTCCATCAGAAATATATACTGAATGATCTCGATCGACAAATACGTATTGGGGGCGATCGAGTTGATCGAGACGATTTCCTTTTCCATTGCTACCTGCAACCACTGTTTCTTCAGTGTCACCAATTCTATATCGTCTTACTTCGTGCTTTTCCCTGTCAGCAACATAGAGCAATCCATTTTCGTCCGTTATCAAACCGCGGCAATCGATGTTCGAGATAATTGTTTCTCCACTAGTCCCATTTCGACGAGGCCATCGAATTACTCTTTTATTTCCCTCATTGTTGTACGTCCCATCGCAGATGATGAAACTATCTCTCTCTTTGTCGACAATCACGTCCATTGGGACGTTTAATTGATTAGCTCCGTTTCCTTGTCCATTTCCAGCAGCAACTACTTTGCCATTCGTTGCACCATATTTCCATTCTACAATGCGATGATTAAGATAATCAGCGATGCAAATCGTTTGATCATCATCGACATATAAACTCAATGGCCAATAGAGTTGATTGGTTTCATTGCCTCCTCCATTTCCTCCAACCACAGTAAGACCATTTTGGATCCATTTTGCATTCGAATGAATGTCAATAGCAGGTGCTCTCAATGGCACTAAAAATGGAGAAAAATAAGTGTCAGAATAAGTGACAGAACAAAGTTTTGGAAAAGGGTGATTTTGTCAGGAAGAATAAGTGAATAGGAATGAAACATGTAGCTGAATTGTACGAAATCAGAATACATAGACTATCAGAATTTAGAGATATTGTTTCTTTTTCTTTTCTTTTGCTTTATCGAAATAGTACCCTACAACTGGATTGTTTGTCTGTTCCTTCATTCATCTCATTGCCAACACACATTACTGTTTCTTGTCCTTCGAGACTATGCATATAACAAAGTTATGGCTTCTCTATAAGTTTAATTCCACTCAAGTTCTTTGTTGAACGAAGATAAACAATCAATGAGAAGAAACAGCACAGAAGGAGATAACCAGCGCGTGTTTGTCAAGGAAAAATTCATGCTCTTCCTTCCGGAATTCGGGAAAAAGTAATTTCTTCGTAGTATTTCTTCTTTTTCTTATGAGCTATAATTAATTAGAAAAAAAATGACATTGACGTTTTGTGTAGCCCTTGACGAGGCACAATATTTTCCTTGATAAAGTTATATAGTCATTGATGATGATATTTTCATCAAACGATTACTAGCTCTACTGAAATTGGATATATACACTATTCGAGATTTCTCTTCAATTTCATACAGTATGTTCGAAGATTTTCTGGATATCATATCCTGACAAAAAGATTCATGAGTGATCAACTCTTAGAAAAAAACAAAGTATGCTTTTGAAATTTCGGCTTTGTTTCATTTCAATAAGTGAGAAAAGCATAACTAATTAGTGAGTTGGTCGAGTTCATCAGTGGTTGCATGTTTTACTTTATGTGCGTGAATTTTTTGTAAATTCGAGAGATTAAATGAAACTGGTTATTTCGCAATGGTATTGAACGGGATTTTGAAAAAAAGTCAATTTCTTGAGACAGTCTAAATTCAATTTGAGAGCATTTTTCAGCGGCAACTCGTGAACAAACATTACGCATAGAATTTCAAATGATAGAATGTTGTAGTCCCTGTTTCTAATACGTTGATATTTAAAAACTGCAATAAAAATTTCGAAGAAATACCGATAAATTAATCATATTCTGTTCTTTATGTACATGATGATGCATCGTCCGTTATTTATACGTATCTGAGAACAAACAATTGAAGTGCGAGCGAACAGCTGAAAATTCACAAAAAACGGAGATTTTTTCGAAATTGATTTCCACCTTTCTCTCAGCTAGTCACGAAAACTGTGCTACTGGTTTCTTCACTTTCTCCGTATTTGTGTGTCAAAAACTCTCCTACGTATTATCTTGAAGGGATAGGGATAGGTGTGAGAATGAGGATGTACTAGTAACTGGAAAGCGCAAAAATAAAAAAAACTATTGTTTATGCATTTTTGTTCTCAGCCGCCCAAAAATCCTGTAAAGAGGAGTACGGGCAGGGTTCAATAAATTTGACATCGTCAAAAAGAAAAGTGATATGCTATAGTTGTAGTTCATTACTAATTCAGTATCATTATAAGTTATTTTTCCTTAAAAGATGAATCTAAGGAAGTCTGAATAGGTCACAATATATCCCTTCAATAGTCATTGGACACCCAGCCCAGTTCAGATTCTGTTTTGGTGATATCAAGATTTTAGACTCCCATATCTCCTACAAGCCTTTCGAACGACGGATAAAAAAGTCCGTAAATGAATATTTATTTTTCAACAGTTCAGTTACGAATTAACTCAATAATCCACCGTGAAAGTTTTGGTCTTCCAGAAAACTTCTGAGATAAAAGTTGATTGCTTATAATGAGGGACTACCTTGTTACATTTGTGCATTGCGATACTCAATACTAAGAGAGATCTTATATATGGTGCGCGTCTTAGTCCTAGACACTTTTAGCTCCACGTTTCATTGACTGAGAAAGCATGTTTATGAGTATATGTGCGTGTCAAAATAAGTGACAATGATCACGAACGAGAAGAACCTATAACAGTTCACATTGGAAAATTCAGAACATTCTTATTGCTCTTACTCAAACTTTCAAAGAAAAATGATTCAAAAAACTTTTTTTCTAACTTAATTATCGTACTTTCTAACTATACTTAGTATTAGGAATTTTGGAATCAAAAAACAACTTTTGTTATAGTGACTGCTACTGTTACTACTAAAAATCACACTGGTGAATGTTCCGCTTATACAAATATTTAAAACTGCCGAGTTACCCTCAATTCGTTTCCTTTTAATTATTCCGAATTGGGACTCCAAAAATCGATTCTGAGTTCATTCCCACTTTATTTAACAGTCGAATGTTCATGCTTGTCTTCCTCTATATTAACAAGTAGCGACATTTACAATCTGACTCATTTCGTTGGATACATTGCATAGCCTGTGAGAAGGATACTCATTATGAACATATAAGAACATTTGATGGATCGACATATTTTTTCAACAACATCCAGTAGAAGAAAGTCAAATACAACTACGCAGGAGATGAAAATGAAATAGTGATGTCCACTTGTTTCTTGAACAATTGCTCAAATAGTTCTCCGATGGAGAAATTAGTAAGATGGATTTAGCAATCAAGTACGATCTAGCTGTCAAGACTAGTTATGGCAAACAGCAAGGGCTTGTCTTTTGATATTAACTAAAATTTTTCTCTTATAATCGTATTCTTTTTCTTTCTTATGCTTTGGAAGGAAAAAATGTTGATTTTTATTTTTTTTAGTGTTATGATAAAAGGTGTCTTTCATACTAAATGAAACTACATTAGTAATACATGTATATAAAAATTAAGCGCTAATTTAATTGGGAGAGGAATATATAGTGGAAATGAGTCTGGAGTGGGGATGGATCCGGAAGAAAAGATCTGGGGGGACGAATTTTTGAAAAGGTTTTTGAGGGCCATTTCAAACACAGGTCAAATTCGAAAACAGTTAAGGAGGGACGAGTTGATGGGGACGGGTAAGGGAACGAATTAGGTGTGTGCCAAACTCTCTGAATGTTTTTTAGCCTAAGCATTAGAGAAAATACTGACATTCATCATAGAAGTACAAGTACTTTTTTCATCAATATATTAATGAACCAACGCGATGATTTGTTTCTAGATGATTTTTGACATAGAGAACTATAATTAATGTACATGAACAAATAAAAACAAAACAAACTTACTAATTTTTGTGAAACAAAGTCATAAATCATAATTATCATAATTGATTCTGACTGTGAGAGAGAGTGCGAAACTTATATTTTTTGTAAACTGACAAAAATGATCATGACGAAAACACTTCTTTTTCTCGCTTAAGTCATATACATAATACAAATGACAAAAAAACCTCTAGAGTTGGTTGAGAGAAAAAAGTAGAACACCAACAATGCAGATAATGGATTATGTGAAAGAAAAAGAACTTTGGTTATAAACATAATTTCAAATCATGAAATCAGTTGTTTCTACTTTGGCTCAATCGCTCATCGTCGTCCTCAGCCATCGTCTCTATATAAAAATTTACTATGCCGACTATTCTCAAAACAATCATATGGCTCTCAATAAATTCTTGATTGAAGTCCAAAAATGAGTGAGATTTAGTAATTATAACTAAGTTTGTGACTTTGCTTTTAAGACACGAGAATATTTGAGGAGATTGCGGCTACACTGTCTTCTGGTCTTTGGCGGACTTTAAGTAAGATGGCAAAAGTCTTAGTAGAACCAAGTAAGTATTCAAATGTGTTTTTGGATAGCGGTCAGAAATCTCTACTGTATTTTGCAGGATTTTGAGCTTTTCTTGATTGGTTTTAATGGTTTTCGGAAGATCGGAAACTTATGAAAGATTTCATATGATTATAAATCCAGAGAATCATTGTAGGATTCCAAGAAAACCTTTTTCTATAGTGTAAGAATGATACCGTATGGAGTGCTGGTTGCTGTACTGCTTTTGTCGATGGCATACCAAGTGGCAAATACAATCGTGGTGATGACAAAAACAGCGACAAGAACACCAAGCAGAATGAACGGTCGTTTGGAGCGAGAACCAAATATAGCTGGCTGGCTGAAATATGACATATCGCATAGCTCAAAAATGTTCATTTATTCAATGACAAGAAAAAAGTAAAATGTCACATACCTGATAGCCTCTAGCGTTCCTTGGCTCAATTGAGTTGTCATTCTTGCAATTGAAGACAATTCGTATTTACTTCAAATGTTTGACAATTCTCATTTGAAGACAGCTACGTAGAACTGTTACAATCTAAAAACGAATAACTAGGCAAGAATCCAGTGACAGACACCTTTACGATGTGTAAATACAGATATAGAGCCTTGTACGCTTGTTACTTGTGATGATAAGACAAAAATATACAGAAACATTGTCATGCCTATTCCCCTCGTCCGAATGACGACTTTGTGACGATCTTCGATATAATAGATGCTATTTAGAAGCTAGTATGTGTATTCTTTATTTGTACATCAAGAATCGTACTCATTCTGTGCTTTTCTCGTCCCTTATATACTAATTCTTAGTATTACAATGTCCTTGGAAGAGCACAGAGATCACGCTATCAGAAAAATACAAGATATAAACACAAAATCCAACGAGTATATGATCATGCATCTAATACTAAGAAGAAAACGGGAGAGAGAGAAGATTATTCTGTTAAAATATATATAAAGAGATGGGGATACGCGTGATACACGCCAGAATGACACAATCGTGTCAGTCCAAAGTGTTTGTATGCAAGAGAAAAGAAAGAAGTATGTCTGGATAAACAATATCCCAAAGGATAACACTACTGTGTCATTCCAAAGAGTATGTATTTGGGAATAAAGGAAGAAGAACACATAAGTAACATGATCCGTACGTATATGAAAAAGGAAAGAAAGAAAACATATGAATAAGACGACATATGAGAGAAAGGGAAGTGGAGAGTGTACAATCTTTTAGATTGCCATAGACTCCAAGTGCAAAAACGGTGATTATTTCGAGAGAACACATATTGATAATAATGAACCTTCTTTAACTTTCAAAGTGGATTGCTTGTGTTTACATGTACATCTTTATTTTGAGTTTGAAGTGACATATTCACTTTACTTTTGTGTCAAGTAGACAAGTAAAACAACTCGTGTGTACGATTTGCTGCCGTTTTGTTGGTAACGATAAAGATAACTCATTATGATAGAAGATATTCGTTGGATGTTTCCTTTAATAGATCGATCAATATGCTACGACAGCTAGTTTATTTTGTGGTATAATATTGTTTTTTCTCTTGCACATGATTGTTTTATAATATTAAAAGAATACCTAGTATATGTTGAACTTGCCGGAAACAAAAGATGTTCAAGTTCAATTAAGGCCAAAAACGGATGCACAAAATATGCTATCTGTCCTTCACTTCACGAGAACAAGCTGCCGTGACTGGTTTCATTCTTGCTTAAGAGATTCATCAGACGGCATGTTCGAATTCATCACTATATCCAAGAGATAATAATAAAACACCAGTTAACCCCTATGAGTAGAGGAGATACAGTGTTAAGTATGGCTGCTTGTTCTAATATAGTAGCTATACTTAAAACTGTATCTCCTCTATCTCTGATAGAGTAGATTAAATAGTTTTCTTATTATCACTAATTGATAATGATGAATTTGGACATGCCATCTAATGACTCTCTTAAGTAATGACAAAATCGGTCACGACTGTTTGTTTATATTGAAACAATTTCTCAAAAGGTGTTCTGCAATCGTTAAAATCTATTTTGAAAGCTTTTGTCTTTGGGAAAAATTTTTCGAAGATTTTTCAACGTTGCTCATTATTATGCATATACACTCATATAGGCGGCGGAATCATTAGGCCTGAGTAGGTTGAGACTAGGACAATTTCAAGCGAAAGTGTACTAGCCCTTTTCTGAAGATGGTGTCATATAGCGTAAACATTTCTCTTTAAAGTGGGATGTCGCTGAGATATGTGGCATCTTTCAATTATGTGATAAGCTCGTTGCATAAAGAGCATACCGAAAACTGATTTTGGATATGTTCTTCGTGTAAAAAGTCTAGTACGCGATCCAAAGATGCTACGGACCACAGTGATGCTTCCGTGCAAAGAAAAATATTTGCACTATCTCATGCAATTGTAAAAACATTTTACTTGTTCACTACACCTAAGTAGTTGATCAGTTTTATCAAAGATAAAAATGTTTTGGGCGCATGCTTAAGGAAGACATCTAACCGAAAAATATTCACAACAAAAATATTCGATATTTTTTTTTCTTTACAATCATAGAGTGATCTCTGATATATTGATAAGCCATATAATGTAGCAAGCCTGTCATAAAAACATTCTCTATGCTTCTCATGTTGTAATTTAGATATTTTAATCAGTTTATCGATATAAATTCGCACTTTTATGACTTCTTCACTCAGAATCGAAACACATTTTATGTCTTTGATTATTCATATGTCTTTCAAACTGAATTTTAAAAAAATATTTTTGCTCTTAGTTTCAAACTTCTAAATCGATATGGTGCGAAAACATGACACAAAGCGTTTCTTCAAATTTTAGTAGCGTTTCATCGAAAAAGCATCTTGCGGGACTCACGTTCGCATTTTCGTCTAGACGTAACTTCCTTCATTAACTGCTTATCTACACCAAGTAGACTACCTTCATACTCATGTCAATATTTTTTGAATATAAATATGTCCAGACGCGATTCAAAATTGAACTGTGTTTAAACGCGACTTTAAAAAAAAATTTGAGTTGCGTTTGAATGCGTTCGAAGAATGCCTTAAATCGAATCTAGACGTGTTTCCGCAAATATAATACATTGGCAGACGTACCCCTGGAACACTTTTTATCGAGTGTGTCAATTAGAATTGCGTGCCGGAGGACACAAAGCTTCTTTTAATTAGTAAATATGATTCTAACGAATGAAGCGACAGGAATATGTATCAACGTGTATTAAACAAAAATTACAACCCCATTTGGATGCGTTTATTTATATTAATGTCTTCAAACTGTAAACGTTCTCTAAATGTATTCAAGAAAAACAATGGTAAACGCGTTTACCTACATTTTCACCATGCTTCAATACAAAAATGTCCCAGAATGTCGACATTTGCAACAAAAACACATCTATCTGCATCTAAAATGCGTTTGGTGATTACATAGTGGCATAGCATTAAAAATTCATCCTCTCTGTTTTTAACCCGTCAGCAAGAGTCTTATCAAAAGTGTTGAGCCTATTAATTTTCAAGAAGAGTTTAAAGATTTACAATATATAATTTAGGATTTTACAAATACAAAAATAGAATGAATCATTAATGAGTAGATTTAGTTGTCATCAATTATTAAGGTATACAACAATCACATGTGTTCAATAAAATGCCGATGGTAGAAGAGCGAACATCAGCAATAACAATATCCAATTTATCATCATTATTGAAATCTCCTGAAGCAATTGCATTTGGAATACTACTAACTCCAGTTGAAAAACTAATTTGCGTTAGAAAAGTTCCATTACCAATACCAAGTAATATACCTACATTGTGCGCATCACTATTGCTTACAGCAAGATCTTGTTCACCATCATTATTAAAGTCACCAACAACAATCGAGAATGGACCACTATAAGTTCCAGTCGATAAGTGAATTTGTTCTTTCAATGTTCCATCACCATTTCCAAACATTATACCTATATTAGATTTGTGACTATTCGCAATAGCAACATCTAATTGATTATCATTATTAAAGTCATTCACAACAATTGCGTTAGGAGAACTATCAAGTCCAGTAGAATATATGATTGGTACGGCAAAATCTTGATTATTAATATTAAGTAGAACACCGATATAGTCATAATTAGTATTACTAGCAACGAGATCTAATCGGCCATCATTATTGAAATCACCAGTAGCTACGTTTGACCAACCACCTGTAGTACCTAAAAGAAATGTAGTTGAAACTTGAAACGTTCTGGTATTACTGCCAAGTAATACAAGTATATTACGAGGAAAGTCATTAACAACAGCCAAATCTAAATAATGATCATCATTAAAATCGCCGATAGCAATTGACCATGGTAAACTGTTGTATCCAGTGGAAAATACTACTGCTGTTTGAAAAGTTCCATCACCATTGCCATACAATATGCTTACGTCATGAGATATAAAATTTGAGATAGCAATATCTGGGTAACCATCGAGATCAAAATCAGCAGCAACACCTGACATTGCATTAATTCCATTAGTCAAATAAGTTGTTTGTTCTTTCAAAGTTCCATCACCATTTCCAAGAAATACACTAACATAGCTTTGATAAAGAGCAATGACAACAATATCTAGATGACTATCATTGTTAAAATCATTAACAACAATATATTGTGGATTAACATAAATATATTGTCGATAAACATAACTAGTATATGAAATTATTGGTTGAAATGTTAATTGACAAGTAAATGCTTAAAAAAGCAAAGCGAGAAAATTTTACCATGAACCCAGAAATAAAAATCTTAAGGATGTGAGTGTGAGTATGATGTTTAAAACATCATGCAGGAAACAAACTTTACAGTTCTAACATACACACCTGTTGAAGTAGAAACAGTCGTTGTTGGTATAACTGTAGTAATTGTTGACGTTATCGTCGTGTTTATTGACAGAACTAATAGAAAAAAAGAAAAATCATAAGAAAAGAATTTCAGAATGGGAATGTAGGATACAAGTAGTCATCTGCAATGATATTAGTTAAAATGAAGAAAGGCGTACTACCAGTTAAAGAGATTGAACATATTCGGATTAAATGTAGGGTCTCATTGCCAAACTAACAATTTTATAAGTTTACATGCTCATAGAATACTTAGAGTAAATTATTTATATTTCAAGATATTGTTGAAATGTAACTATAAAAATGAATTAGAGAACATTTTCTCCACTATTATGCGTACAAAACAGAGCGCTGTACAGATTATATAACAGAGAATTTCTACAAACCTTATAATCAATCCGAACAACACTCTGTTTTCTACTTATAATAATGGAAAAAATGTTCTCTGACTCATTCACATAGGTAAATTTCGCACACTATGAGTTTTAAACAACTTGCTCTAAGTATTCTATGGGTATATAATATTTTAAAATTGTTAATTTGGCAATGAGAGCTTATATCTGATTCGAATATGTTCAATCTCTTTCATTGGAAGTACATGTCCTTCCATTGTGAGAGATTTTTAAAACATTCTCAGGATATTTTCTATATTTTCATCTCAATGAACTGAATAATAAAATATGTCATGCCTCCTAATAAAGCACTATTGTTTATTTTTCGATTAAAATAAAATGATGTAATAATCATAGCTATAATCATCAGTATGATAAGAATAAGGCCAAAGATAAAACAACGCATTAATGTTGAGAATAATTTAATTCTAATAGAAATGAAAATAAGTTATGATTATTATTAAAACAAATATGATATACTCAGATATTTGATTTGCAGTTGTTTTGTGAACATTTATGGATGGTATTACTGTATTAACCGTCTCTATTGTATCCATCTCGATATTTGATATAGGCTCAATAATATTCTTTCGTCTCTTCCAATATTGATAAATTTTATTTATAAGATAAACAATATATGGACAAATCCATTTGAGAACAAATGTAAGACCACCATAAAGATTAATTAAAATAGTTATTATATAAAGTAAATTGAACCGTCCAACATAAGTATATGAACATAATATAGGTAAACATAAATGAAAATATGCTGAATAATTAATTGTTGTTGTCCAATTTTCAATGAAAAGTTCTTTGACAAGATTAATAACAGTAGTATTGATTGGAAATCGATTGATATCGAGAGAATATGATAAAGGAATATCATTCGTATAATTATTAATATTAATATTATTTGTAAATTGCTGAATAAGATTAATACATGATAAATTATAAAAACATTCAAGTGTTGAAAGAAAAAATGATTCACTTGGTGTACAACCCATTCTTAAACCAATTACTGATGAATTTTCATTTAAATTTGGTTCAATAAAGCTTGCTTGAGTTGTACAATTTGAAGTTAATCCACATGAACATTCATTATCATAAATTAATGATTGAGTTATTGCAGCACGGTCACTAAAATTATTGTTTCCAGGAGCTATATACTGAAAATTTGTTCCATAAGCTGTTATGATAGCATTACCATGATTGACAGCTCGAATTAAAGAGAGAAGACGATGGAATTTTGTCGGAGCATTTAATTTATTATAATCGATAAGTAAATTAATTTGTGTACGAAAAATTATTGGTGGAAGAAGTTGATCGGTAACAAAAAGTGATGAAAGAAATTGATCAACAGAATCTTTCACTGATTGTGTAGAATAATTACATAATCCAGAAAGAAATTGTAGATGAGCTGATAAAAAACGACGATAATCTTTAATATCATAAATTGAAAGATCAGGATATAAGTTTTTTGTCATATTTATTCTCCAATCAATTGCAACAAATGAACTTGAACAAATCTAAAATCAATTGATAGATAAAAAACATTTTTTATAAATTTTTAAATGGGATAAACCCAGGTCGATCATTCCGACTGTCGTTTTCTTTCACATGGGAATAGATAAATTTTCATTTCTACTTACTTGATGAAATACAGGTTCAATATCAATAAATTGTTTGTATCTTGATGATATTGATGAACAAGGACATTCAAGTGTGTCGCTATGTTCAATTATAAGATCATTATAGCTAGTGAGAGATGGATTATGAATTGTATTTGTTAAAACTTCCTCGCGAATTGCAGTATAGAAACCGAGAATAGTTAAACTAATTATTAGAAGAATAATGTATAGACGAGTAGACCATTGACCAAGAATCTTTGCTTTTCTACGATCGATATTACTTCCAAAAGTTCGTATTGGAAATATGTTTAGATTAATTAATATTGTATACAAGAGTGTCAATAAATTGCGGAGTGTTATTTTGACTTTATCAAACAATTTTCTGTTATCTATATAGAAAGACAATAATATAAATTCTATTTTTAATCGATTCAAACCAGAAATGGGTTGAAATCTTCTGTTATTTCGATAATTTCCTAATATGATGTAATGGAAATATCTCTATGACGATATACGATTTATCCTTATAGTGAATTATTCGTCACTGGTTCTACTTGTATTTGGCATGATCCATTCAGTAGAGTCATGAGTGCTCCAATGATGTATCGAGTTCAATAGATTTCTGCCAAATTTCGAAAAATGGTGAAACTTCCTCCGCCGATCGCGTCACTTCTGACTCAATCATCCACTAGACCTAACAGAGTACTATGGAAAGTTTAATGATACTATATGTTATAGGGACTGAATGCATAACGAACAGACAAATAGACAAACATTCTTCTTCATCTATATATATGGATATGTCCTATTACGCGATGTTCAACATTGTAGAATAGAATGACTGTTCACTTTATAGATTCTCAAATAGATCAGTAATTTATTAGAATAATAGAAGAAGAATAAAACATTGTTCTGCTTAATCTCAATATTTTTGTTAGATAATGTTTTGTTTTAAAAAAAAATTTCTTATAAAATATTCATCAATAGCTCGAAGAGGCTTTTAATTTCGTAAGTTATCTAGGTACTTACCTCGCTGTTGTCTTCTAGTTTTCGGTTTTACTAAGCTAAACACGATCTTCACAATTAAAGGTGTGATTAATCGTAGGATAGCCGTAAGACCACCAATTGTAGATACCAGTTTAATTATTATTCCAATAAAATTTGAAGTATGCGCTATGTATGAATAAGTACAATAAATCGGTGCACAAGCTTCATAATAATGCTCGAATGAAGAAGAAAGATTCCATTGTTCAATCATCATTTGTTTAATCATGACTGAAAGAGTTGTATTTGGAAAGAAACGAGTAGAGTTTTCATCATAAATAAGTGGATAGGCTTGAAAATATTCTCCATCTACATCAACCGAAAACGATATATTTATCATGATATATTGAGCAGATATACAAGAATCTAAATAATAACACTCGAGTGTTGAAAGGAAAAGGGTGTCACTTGTAAAACATCCTTTAATTGCACCTGGCGTTGTATAAGGAAAAGTATAAAGCACGCTGCCATCCATATTAAGATGCATTGGAGATGTATTAATAACAGTTTGACAAGTAGGATCGGTAGCACAAATACAATCAAAAGTTGTTGAATTTATATTTTTCACACCAGTAAGATTGAATTTAAACTACAAAGAAAAGAAAAATAACATTTCTTTTTTGTACAATGAATAGATAGAAGAGGAGATCAGAGATTGGCATTTTCGACTCCAATTTCAGCTTTAATCAAGGAAGAAACGACAGACTCGGTGATTTTAAGAGAGGGAGAATCTTTAGTCTTCTCTTGGTTCTATCTTTCACTTCAAAAGTTTTTTTTTCTTTTAATTGACTTTTACGTATTCAAATAACTCGATGTACAAAATAATAATATGAATGAAAACGAATGCATAGCAAATAAAATATATCTAATACAGAGGATCGGAGTTGCACTTGATAAATTTTAATTTCAGTAAAATTTCTTTCATGAAATTTCTTCTATATGATCGTATCACGAAACCAGAGATGTCGGGAGGTCGAGTATTTCCAAAAATGACGGGTTCACCAGCCGGACTTTTCACTGCATGTATAACCCGCAGATTGAACCGTTTACAAATACATCGCTTGGCATTTCTTTTCATCTTGCATTTTTCGTTCTATATAAATTTATAGTACTTATTGATTCTATTCTTTCGTTCCTATCGATTTACCGACTTTTCTCCAAACCCCGTTAGCTCATCTTTCATCTATATATTCGCCTACTTGTTTTGATGCATGAACACGCATAAACATTCGTCTTTTTCTTCCCTGAGCACTCAATCTTAATGAAATTTTTACTAAATATGTACGTGATCTTTGATAGTTTACAGTAAAAATTTGAGACCATAATATTGAGTTTTGCGGGAGTTATCCTAACATTAAGGATCGAAAATCAGGTCTCCATGTCCAAAAGATTTTTTGTGCAATTTTAGTGATATGAACCTCGGGGTGGTGTCAGAATCTACAAAAGATTTGTCGCTATCACCTAACAAAGCCTGTTTTTTCAAGAAAAAAATCGAGATTAACTTTTTTGAAAGCGAAAATTCCGGCTTTATTAGGTTGTCGTGCTGAGCTTTAGCTTCATTTTAAGACCTTTTCTAGCATTCAAATTGGCGGAAAAATCTTTGTCACACTGACGGACAAAACACAAAAAAAGTTTCGAGAAAAACGCAAACCAAATGTTTACTTTGATTATCGTGTTTTTTTCCTTGATAAAATGGTATAGAAAAAAACTATGAGCAGTTGGTCATAGGTTATCGACCATGGTGAATCGAATGAGCATATACAGAGACTTGTACGACGTACTTTTTTCCATATGTTAGCGTTACTGCTACCAAAAAACTACCAAAAACCCATGAGAAACCACTTTTTTACGAAAAAAATCTACAAATCTATCGACACTTAATACGCCTAATATAGGTGTAGCATTTTAGACAATATATTTCCAGGAAATATTTAGTTTTTTAATGGTCAACAAGCAAAAGAAAGTGAATAACTTATCCTTGAGTTTATTGTACAAAATAAATGCGATTCACATGTTTGTATTCAGTCGTCACCGTCTGCCTCATAGGCATCGTCTTTCTCACTTTCACCGTCACTCTCTGCTAACTCATCTATTTTTAAATTGTCTGAAACCTATAGAGAAGTTAAAATAACATCAATAATTGAGATTTTTAGAAAAAAAAATTATGTAGGGTGTCTCAGCAAAACCGATAGAAAACCATAAAAAACTGATAAATCATAGTGCATTCGAAAGTAGAGTTTTTGGGC